>JAUELE010257194.1:0-10554 GCA_031471655.1 Diodora aspera | reverse complement strand
TAGTATTCATTAGGATACCGGTTCCCATTTATTGCATTATGACTTTGTCGGCAAGGCCGATTATGCCGGTTTTGAGAGTCTGCGCACGTGGGCCGATTTGGGGTGGCCATTTTGAACTTGTTTGTGTCTTATCAATAACCTTGCTTGTTGAATTAAAAAACCCCTAGTTGTTTCGTGTTTCACTGGCCGGACGTCAAATAGAGCCGTTTCACGTCACACTTGCCAACATATAATTATCTAGCAATTGGGAAATAATATGCTCCCTAACACCTAAGGTCCGGTTCCAGGTTTTTCGAAGGTTTGTGCAAAGTTTCAATTTCTTCATCTGCGATAGCTTTTTCCAGGTTCAATCACCCTCTTGTTTTCAATACCTCCGAAACTTCGCCCCGAGTTTTACAGCTTCCAAATTTAACCTCTCAGCCTCAGTGTCACCGAATTTCATCGACCAGAATTAAGGCAAGCCACAGAAACAGAGGACGAATCCCTCCCTAAACTATTCCTTGCATCTATTGTCGACTGTCACCCGATCGAGTGTAGGACAAAAGCCCCAAGAGACAAAAGCCCCAAAGAAGAATTATGATATGATTTCTTTTTAATGCTAATCTTTATGCTTCTCATTATTTGTAGTTCTCTGACATGTAAAGTGTAATATTCTGTGTATCAGAAGACATTATATGGGTATTGTAAAATAACGAACAAATTCAATACTGAAGACTTCATTTATATAGTTAATCAATATAGTGAGGTCCCGATTAGTTTCTTGTTAATATTGTTGTCATGGACTAAGGGATTTCAAAGTGAGGCCAGTAGTGAAACTTAAGACAAAATAAATGACAGTTTACAGTACACTAAATTCTATCTTTTTATTAGTATTTTAGCAAAATGGTAAACCACCTTTGTATTACCAACGTTCTTATACATGATGGCGAAATGGACACTCATTAGTATAATTCATTTTATTATATCTCTAGTTCATAGTTCATTACTTGCCAATTTCAACCAAATATATAAGACAATCCGACCCACTGATCCTAACTTTAAATTCAGTTTTATCGGAACATTTTTCACTTTTGCCTTAATAACATGACGGTAATCAAAATGCAAAACGCAAAAGAAGGACCTACTATGCGTTTAGTTTGAGAGGGGGCGTTTGTCCGTGGGGCGTTTGTCCGATGGGCTATTTTCCCAGGGGGCTTTTTTCCCAGGGTATTTTGTCCAGACCCCCACCTAATCAGAGAAAATTAAATTCGTCCGTCCTCAAAACCTGCAAAGAACTGTTCTTGGATTGGCCTATCCTATAGAATAAATGAGCTTTTGACACACAATGCAGTAGGGAAATCACAAAAGATTAAATTGATCCTTCCTGGAGAGGTACAAGATGTTTTGCAATCATCAGTGTAAACAGTGTGGTCATGTTCAACTACCACAACTAATGCCAGTACATGAACGTCTGGCACTAGACAAAAAGTGAATCAGAAGAAATTATGTAGAACTGTCACTGAAGATCCAGTTTATACTATCCCAAGAGGTAAACGATTTTGGGGCTTATAAATCCTCATTCAATCCTTGGGACTTGTCTTGTCAGTTTGGTCATGCTGACCTATCCTATTTAACAAATTAACTTCTGGCACTAATACTTACATATAAATATTTATACCATGCTAAAACCAGAGAATCTGCTCAAAAGCGCTGCTGAGTGAGAAGAAAACAGTTAGCCTAGTACAGATTGAAAGCTAAATGGAAGAGGTGCGTTTTGAGTCGAAATCGGAATGAGTTGACGTCTGAAGCTGTTCTGAGTAGATGAGACAGTTTTGAACTGCCACAAAAGATTAAATTGATTCTTTCTCAGGAGTTTAAATATTTTGGCGCTTTGCGGTCATGTGTGTTGATCTGCCGTATCGTAGTAATGAACTTCTTGCACAAGAAAAAATATGAAGTTAGGAAAATAATGTTGAACTATCGCAGAAGATTAAATTGATCCATCTCCGAGAGTTAAAGGATTTGGGATCTTTGCATTGTATCCTTGGGAAAACAGTGTTATTATGTTGAGCTTTATATGAACTGCTGGCATCATAGAATATATACTCTTCAAAAATAGTAGGGGAACTTGGAATTTCAAGGTAATATACTGCAGAGCAAACTGTCACAAAAGATTATATTGATCCTTCCTCGAGGATTTCGGGGTTTTGCAGCCCTCTTTGTATCCTAGGAAAGACAGTGTTGTTGTGTTAACCTTTTTACGTCCAATAAATGGACTTCTGGAACCTTAGAATATATGGGGTAGGGAAACCTGTTATGAATCCTCAGGGACAAAATCCATACGTTGTTGTTGTGGTTGTTGTTTGGTTTAAAGGGCGACTTGGGCCTCTGATGATCTAGTTGCGCCCAACTCTTTTTCATATATATGTACATGTCTACTACAGCAATTGTTTTAACTTGCAACAGATGTTTAGATGCGTTCGTAGGTGTCGGTATCTTTCAGGAACTGAATGATTGCTGATTGGATTACACCATGTTTTATGTTCGAACCCAAAAGAGTTTTTACTGAAAAGGAGTTGTCAATGGACACAACGGTATCTCTAAGTGCTACTCTTAGATTTGTATCTTTGGAGAAGTCGATTAGTAGATGTTGAACAGTTTCAGGAACGTGACAATTGTCACAGTCAGGATGAACTGATTTACCGATAATAGATTTATTGGATTTAAGTCCACAATGACCTATGCGGCCTAAGATTACTTCCTCCCTACGATGTCTCCGTCGAATAACAAATGTACGGGATACTTGAGGTTGAAGTAAAGTCCATATGCAAAACCCTACGAGTTAGCTCCCCTGTGTTCCACTATAAGCCAAGCCAAGGGCGCATAACTCTCTGAGCTCAGAGTGGGAGACAGTCCGGTCAGTTTGACCTACCATATCCTATAAATGAACTTCTGGTGCTGGAAAAAAAATAATAATTTACCTGCCAGATAAAAATAATCCAGTTAATGAAGTCCAATTCAGAAGGATAGAAAAAGGCAATCTACCAAGCGAGGTTATCTATAGACAGATGTTAGCGATCCCAGGACGATCGACTACAAATCAACATGCGTATATTTTTAACACTTCTCAGCACGGTTGTCTCGACAGGACCGATTATAGAGGCGCCCGGGCTACAGATATTATGAGGCCCCCAGTAATATTTATAAGGGCACTACATCTTTCGAAGCCCCTGGACTACAGGTATTTTGAGGACCCCAATTACATTTTCAAAGGCATACACAAATTATCTTTCCAGGTCCTAAGCTCATGAAGGTCCTTAGGTTACAGATATATTAAGGCGCCTAGTAACATTTTCAAAGGCACAATGATCTTTGGAGGCCCAATCTGGTGGATCCCTGGGCTACAGACATTTTGAGACACCCAGTAACGTTGTCAAAGCCACAAACACCTTTGCAGGCCAACAGCTGGCAAAGGTCCTTAGGGTATTTTGAGGTCCCCAGTTACATTTTCAAAGCCGTAAACATCTTTGAAGGTCCCCAGCTGGCAGAGGTCCTTACGGTACAGGTATTTTCAGGTCCCCAGTAACGTTGTCAAAACAAGAATTTTTGGAGGGCCTCAGCTGGCGAAGGCCCCTGGGCTGCAGGTAATTTAAGGCCACGAAGAATAATTTCAATGGTAAAAAATCTGTGGAGGCCCCCACTGGCGAGGGTCCTTATAGGTACAGGTATTTTTAGGCCTCTATTAACATTTTGGAAGGCACAAACATATTTGGAGGCCCCAAGCAGGAGGAGGTCCTGGACACAAGTATTATGAGGGGCCGGGGTTCCACTTACTACTGAGTGTTTTTGTTTGTTCTGTTTTGGTTTGGGGTTTTCGCTATTTTAAAATTTCTTCCGACTATGAGAAATTCATTGGTTCCTCCTTGGATCCCAAAGCGAGGCTGCCATGTGAAGAGTATTCCCCTACCAATCAAATCGAGACTTCGCAAATTGCATTTACCATATTAATGGATACATACTCAGCAACAAAAGCTTCTGTGACACCATTTAGGGTCTTGTTAAAAATGACATCCAATTATATGGATGTGTCAAATAATATGTTTATTTAACAGAGAAAACGCCGACTTTTCATTGTTCACATCAACTCAAATGAGAAATGTCCTAATCATGCGCCAGGAAACACTTTTTGCACGCCCAGTAAAATTTCAAGTTCACACATCAATACCGGGTATGACTACCCCGTGCCCTGATGCAAGCAACGCATCTCCTGCGCATCGACCGAACAAGATGTGCCAGAATTTGCTGTGGGATGTCGTTCCAAATCTGACCTAAACGTTGACGCAGTTCCTGTAGTGTTGCTGGAGGGTTAGCTAATCGCCTTTAACGTCGATCCATTGCGTCCCAAACAAGTTCGATAGGTGACAGGAGATCTGGCTGGCCATGGCAAGACATTGACATGATTTTGCACCAGATACTGCTGAACAATTCTTGCAATGTGATGTCTGGCGTTGTCATGTTGCAGCACAATCCCAGGACCCTGTTGCATTACAAACCGTAACACCACCTGCTGTAGCACTTCATCGCGATATCTTTGACCGGTCAGATTGCCATTAATAGCAACCAAATCTGTTCTGTTTCTAGCTGTAATTCCACCCCATATCATCACACTACCACCTCCAAAACGATCAAATTCCATCACACAGTTGTTGGCGTAACGTTCTCCACGTCGACGGTACACCCGTAAACGACGATCGCATCGGTGAAGCATGAATCTTGATTCATAAGTGAAGAGTACCAGATCTCACTGACGCTGGGTCCACCTTGTGATGTCGCTGTGCCCACTGGAGGCGCAGTTGTCTGTGTTGCGTGGTGAGAATTGGGCGTCTTGCTGCTCGTCGTGGGACGATGCCAAAATGATGGAGACGGCGACGAACTGTCTGGGCCGAAAGACACCTCAAACCAGGTATCGTTATTGCAGTGATGGTTGCTGGTTGGAACCGATTTCGGAGATGGGTAGGTCGAATCCAGTTGTCCTGTCGGCGAGTGGTTACACGTGGACGGCCACTACGAGCTCGACGGTCTCTGACATGTCTGGTTTGTTGATGACGCTGCCATAGGCTCCATATGGTGTGTCGGTGAACGTTCAGTTGACGAGCAACTTCCCAATAGCTCTCCACCGGTCATTTTGAGACAATCTTGGCATTTTGAGGATAGACTTTCCGATCTGAACTACATGTTTTTTCGATAAGCAAAGTTTCCAACATCCACCTGCCACAAATGTGAACATCAGAAAACTTCGCCCCTTTAAATGCCGACCACAAGCATGTTTTACACACATTTCCACGTGCAAAGTCATTTTCTCTCGCTTTCCGCATTTTGCCTTTTAATTTGCGTGTAGGCACACTGTTTCTGTCTGTTCTGAGTGTTTAGGACAATTTTATATCCGCTTAGTGAAATATATTTAGCAAATCTCATGTCACAGAAACTTTTGTTGCTGAGTGTACCTTGTCAGCGCTGTCGACTGCTGAAGTTGTTCGACTAGATTTCTCAACTCGCGAGCGTTTGCCCTGCGACTGAGCCTCGTTTTCATAATGGCAGCCTAGCGTAGGGGTACACGTCGTCACGGATACTTGATGAAGTGATGTAATAGTATTATTTTTTTAATTGAGTTGAACTTCAGAATTATCCGCATACATTTTCAAGAGGTATGGCCCTTGATCTTCCAAATGAACTTAAATTTACGAACATAGCAAACTAAAGGGATTAGACCAGTTCGTCGCCAACACAGAACTCGTCGCCACACCAATAAAGTCGCTACAATTAGCGCAGAAAGCAGAAAACAACGGTCAATTGCTAAATAAATTAAAATAGTTAATTAATTAAGGAAGTAATAAACTTGTAGGTCCAATCTGTAGTACATATGTTTACAAAATGTTCGTTGTGTGGGCGCTGTCTAATAACGATAGCGGATGTTCTTCCTTTCTTTGGACCAGTCAACATTGTCCAAGTATCATTCCTCAAAACTACAAACAAAGAGGAAAATAATAACTTTTAATAATAGTCTATTTATATAGCGCATATATCCATGCACAGTGCATGCTCATAGCGCTGGACATTATTACCCTGGTCATTCGGACAATGTACAATCAAGAGCCTATACAACCCAAGCTGCCTGTCAGGCGCTAGAAGGTCAACCCTCACAAATGCCACCACTGCCTAAACGTTCTTCACGTGGGGTTGGGGTGGAGGTAAATGATGGGGGGGGGGCCATTGGATCAAAACCAATTCTGTGAGAAACGGTCTTAAATAAAATAATGTCACTTCTCTTGTATGCTCTTTATGTATTTGAGCATATAATTATATATCCATTTTCAGGTAGCATTAGGGTATATTATCTCGGTTATTGTATGCTCTTTATGCATTTGAGCATACAATTATATATCCATTTTCAGGTAGCATTAGGGTATATTATCTCGGTTATTATCAATAACATTTTTAAAACAGCTGCCGTGTAATAAACTGCAGGTATATTTGTACAGAAATTGTAATCACTACTACACATATGCAGTTCTGTAATAGAGTATAGACTAGTCGCTAAGACTATTAAAACATCAGTCCGAGTAACGTACATAAAACGTGCACGTGCGCCATGCACGCATGAATCCATTTGATCATTGTATACAAAGGCTCATGACATTATATTCTCTAAAAGCACCAAAGAACATCATACCTGTCACAAAACGTTAAAGTGCAAATACAGTTCTACAGAACAAAGAAAGACGAATGACATTTGAAACTTTCTCTGTGATTACGTTCCAAGAACGTCATATCTTTGAAACTGCAATCGTATTTTGAACAGGCTTCTTTTCAATGTTTCAATTGTTGCACAACTGCTTTATTTGACTCTTCAATTCAATAAACCTCATGGTCTTTGGAAATAATACCCCTGAATGACTTCGATGCAAGAAGCCAACAGAATACCTCTACCATATCAAATTATTTTGTTTAATTCTTATGCTTTCAAGGTTGGTGGCAAAAGTTGATTGCAGTGAAAATTAAACGGTCTACATAATGTGACTGCGTTGGTTTGTTGCTCTTTTTGTGTGCAGGGCTCCGCTGACACCAATGACGTTACAGGCAAAACGTCAAACGAATTTGTAGTTGACATTACATTACACCATTCCAAATGCTATTTACAACGCTAAAGGGCATTGTTTTCGTCCAACAGATCGCTTGGACTGCTGACAAACTCTCTTGGTGACGTACAAGTAAGGAAAACATCAATGGACACAGAAACGTTAGGACCTTATGGATCGCAGCTTCTTTATTTTTCACGCACGACGTTTCAGCGTGCGTTCTCATATTGTCTTCAGTTTTCGATGCAACCGTTTTTCTACTTCATGAACTATCGTCACATACCAGCATTGTTAGCTTTTGAAATATTGAGGCATACAAATATTCTCTGATAGAATGACCCCGTGGGGCTTCCGGGGAGTGACATGGTATCACTGAGATCGAATGCTTGTCCTACAGGGCTACTAAAATGGGGATCTTTTGCTTTCACTTTATTTTTTATCGATCCCTTTTCGCTCGATGTACACCCTGCACATGACGATGCGTTAGGACTGAAGTATTGCCCTTGCAACGTGAAACATCATTTCAACTCAACTCTGATAGAATGAGTTGGTAGATTTTGAGGTGACGGGAGACAACACTGTGTTCGCTTACATTTTCGTCAAGTACATGTACCTCTCTTGTATGTCGTTTCTCATGTAATTGCCTTATTTGGACAATGTCACTCTGACCTTTCATCTATTCAGGTGGATCATCTACTCTATCTGAGAGTCATGACGTCAGCCAGTGCACTTCCGAATGTCTCTGCTTCTCTTAATTCTGAAGTGGTTCAGTGAGCGACTGTGAGATGAATTTATTGGTGTTGGTTTAGAATCACTCGAGATTTCAGTAGTGCAATGGTGACACGAGTGGCTCTTGAATCAGTGAAGTTTTGTTGGAATAAACCGATGATACACTAGACCAACCTCACTTGAAATTCAGACACACTTGAGATCTCCTGAGTTTGGAATGAATAGGTATGCTGTATCTCAAATTCATCTTAATTTCCTTTCATAAATCTGTATTTACATATGTATGTTTCTTTGTTTTGTTATATCTTGTCATTTCTATAGAGATTACTAAACGAGTGTCAGTTAGATACCATGGATCTCACAGGAGTTGTTTACAAAGTATCCAACGAGCGAAAGTAATTTATTTCTTACAGACGTTACCCAAGTGTCATTTTAGGGTTCATTTGGCGTTAGGCCTAACGATGTGCACTTTTAATGTACCGGTAGCATGACTTCGTGATGAAAACGTCACAAACAAAATGACGTCACAAGTACACGTCACAATGCGTCCGTCATAACACGACCTCGGGTCATCACCATGGAGCGGCCAATCAGAGGCTTCGATTTGCGATCTCACACATACGTGTGATACTAAAAATCTCTCTCGGGGTTCCCAACAACGGCAGTGTGAGAAAATGTTTTGTCGTGTTCTTTTATATGTTATATTGTTTATATTATTCAATTGGTTAGAAACTTCCCACTTGACGAATTTATAATTTTAGAAAGTTGTAACTATGGATTCATAAATTGCAAACGAAATTAAAATATGATTCACACTCATGTTACCTAATCTGTATGAAATGCATTGACAACTTGCTTTTCTCTCGAAACATGAAAATATGCCATACATACAACAAGGAACTGTCGTTAATACTTTGTTATTCATTCTGTTTACCCAATAAATAAGACATCGGATTCAAGTTGAGAAGGGCTCTGTACACAATGATTTTTAATCAACTAGACTGTCTACCTTGCACTCCAAAAACTAACAGGAGACGTTCAACTTATAATAGGTTGGAAATTTGGTTCAACCGACTTTGAGATAAA
The DNA here is from genome assembly GCA_031471655.1 of Diodora aspera. Classification (NCBI taxonomy): domain Eukaryota; kingdom Metazoa; phylum Mollusca; class Gastropoda; order Lepetellida; family Fissurellidae; genus Diodora; species Diodora aspera. Next base: position 1,624 of record JAUELE010257194.1, on the reverse strand, counting down.
TGTGCAGTCGATTATCAGTTAAGACCAACCCACAACCAATTACCGGCTCAATCTTCAATGTCATTTTAGTTGTAACAAAATTGTTGCAATTTTCATCCTATTATAAGTTGAAGGAAGGGCCATGGTCTCTTTTCAGTTTTTACAATGTGTAGACGTGTTACCAACACATGGTCACAAGTTGCGGTCTAGATTTAGTCTATTCAACTAGTATAAGAGTCAGTTAACTACATGTATGTCTTGACTAAGGGAATTGACTATCATGGGATTCAGCTAACTATGTCTTGACAGAGTGTCTTGAGAAAAGACTATTTAACTATGATGAGATTCAGTTGACAATGTCTTGACAAAAGTCTATTCACCTATGATGAGATTCAGTTGACTATGTCTTGACTCAGGGTCTTGGCAAACGTTTATTCAACCATGATGAGATTCAGTTAACCATGTCTTGACAAAAGTCTATTCATCTATGATGAGATTCAGTTAACTATGGCTTGACAAACGTCTATTCAACTATGATGAGATTCAGTTAACTATGTCTTGACAAAAGTCTTATCAACTATGATGAGATTCAGTTAACTATGTCTTGACTCGGGATCTTGACAAACGTCTATTCAACTGCCTCAAGTAGTCCTCTAGATATCATTATTGAGGGGACTCTGCCGCATAGCAATGTATTCAACATAAAACCCTGGAAATGAATAACCAATTTTTAAGTACGGGAGTCTCAGTCGCTGAGTGGTCTACATTGGTGATCTTTAGTGCTGGCCTGACCCTGAGGGCGTGAGTTCGAATCCCAAGCAATACTCAACCGCATAAAACAAACTAATGTTGCAATTTTACTACATGACAACTTATACCATTATATCGCAGTTAATACATCTAACCAGCGTATGAATAGATACAGAAGCATCAAATCCCAATACCCAACTCGACAGTACATACGTCAGTTAAGACTTCTGGAGGCTCGCAAATATTGACAACTACGAGATCTTGACTTTAAGATTCATTGAACTTTATTGCTCTGATTCCGAGCACATGTTCCAGACGGAGGACGATTAACATTTGTAAATGGCGAATTTACACTTTATAGACTACATCAAACCCTACTTTATGCTTACAATCGGTCGTGCGGACACAATTAGGAAGATGTACATTCCATCAGATCTGAGATTTGTAAAATCAACATCGAATATTTTACTTTGTATAGCTTGATGTTACACGATAATATGGAAGCTCAAAACTAACACACAACATGCACACAAAAATGTTACCTCAAAAATCACACACAAAATGCACACACAAATTGTTCCTCAAAAATAACAAACGTTAAATGTTTCTTCAGAAATAACACAAGCGATTTGATTGTATGTTTTGACACAATGTGATGTGCACGGTTCAAGCGGATGGAGAAGGCAGTTCAAAATTGGATCTACAACAAGAAAAGCAACAGATCCCCATTTTCGTAGCCTTTTATTACGTGACTTGGTGTTCTATTCTTGTTTAGTGATACTATTCTACGTCTTGACAATCCGGGGGTCATACAAACAATATATCCTTGCGTTATGATAGTTCGATCACTTAAGAAACTATGGGGCGTTGCTGAAAATATATCGGCACAAAGTAA
>JAUELE010257183.1:0-10554 GCA_031471655.1 Diodora aspera | reverse complement strand
CCCTGAGTTTCGTCAGTTCACCACACGTAAAAGTGGTCACTCTGACAGTGGTCAGTTTGCGGTCACTGATAACATTGCAGAAACATGGTTTGAACACTAATGTTCTCTCAAGCATTATTTCACACGCGGCAGGTCAATCTTTCTTTTACATCAATTTTGTTTTTCACAATAGCATCACCGTAAACGACTCTCATGAACGTGTTTTTCACAACAATAAATGATAACGTCATTTTTATAAGACTGCATCTGTACATAATAATATCTCCAGCGAAATGCTACAGGAACATATTTCGCATGCTTTCATAAAGAAATTGTTGTTTTCCTAACAAAAGTATTTACTATCGTCAAGAATGAGTTCCCACTCAACATAATATATACAACTCAAACGGTATTATTAATTGTATATTAATTAACAGTAATCACTACTCTTACTGGTGTGGATAAAACTATAATATAATACTCCACATCACTTATTATTTTCTTCTACTGTTGAAGCCATGGGCATCGTATTGCAAAATTACTGCCCTCTCGGTTCATACTAATTGTTTCGTATATATGCAAAACACCTTCCGCCAGGGCTGCATATTGAAAATTTTAACAACATCTGACAGCTAGCAGGGTATGAAGAATTTGCTCCATTTGAATGCTCCCATTGCAAGCACTTTGGATCCATTTCAGTATAACCTCGATCGAATGACTGTCCTGAGAAGGACACAGCAATGTCCATATTTGGGAGGAGTGTGGCGTCAGCTGAAAGCCGGCAATAATGATGTCACTTCATTTGCCCCGCACAGCTCTATGATTGGTTGTTAACTACAGGCGGAAAACAAAGTGTCCAGATGTACCCATGTCTCAATGCACCCCCATCTCTACGTATGGGTTCAATCTCATAAAATCACGCCAAGCATTGAGAACAAATGAGGAAATTGGTTTCATTGCATGGACATACCTGTAACAGTTTCGATCATCAGCTGCATTCTTGCTTGAATGTCAGGAATGGACATCTACATCACTTGTCCACTGCAACAGTTCTTACTGATCCAGCCTGCAAACATCCAACCAGGTATTTACCTAAATACTTAATTATACAATTGCTACCATACTAGTATATGTCTGAGAAGTGTCATGTAAAGGTATTGGAATTTCAAGAAACATATATGTGTCTGCAAATATAGTAGGAAATGTTGGGGTTCACTATATATTAAATATGTCAACTTTGGCTACAGTGCAGGACTAACTGAATAAAACTATTTGATAAGTTGTAAAGAAGTACTCACTGCTCACCAAAAAAATAAAATATATAACATTTATATGCCCTTTAAATACATATAAGTACTAAAACTAAAATTTAACCCCCCCCCCCGAAAGAGATAAAAGACAGTATTCGAAAATGATAACTGCACGATTTCCACATGTGATATTTGTGAAGATGAAAATAATATGTCCTTTCAATAAATTAACATCAAGCTGGTATGATTGATTGCTCGCTTGTATAAAAAATAACAAGCGATCTAGATCACGGTGACAGTGTCTTGTAAAATAAACCTTGCTTGCAAATCAAGCAGAGTTACGGTCATGCGGCAGAATGTCCAGCGCCGTGTAAGTGATCCAACCAACCCCGACGCACATGTTTGCAGTGCAAGCGTAGAGGAAGCAGAGCAACCAGTTGGGGATAGGAAGTGGGATGCCTCCGCATTTCTCGTGACGTCAATAATATATGGGTTCTACGTATTTCACAAGGGCAAAACTAAAACTCGGTTATCAGGACAGTGCTGGCACTAATTAAACGTTGATTACACCCTGTTTCCCTTATAGCAAAAAGCCAAGAACAATTCAGAATACTCGTGAAACATTTCTCTAAATGATTAGTACATAAAAAGACTTTGCATACATTTTTTCCCGTGACTCCTGTGTAAGCGTGAACATGTGTCTTGAAGATGCTGGTAAAACCTTACAATGCTCTTTCATTCACATTATTTCACTTTTTGTTACAAATGAAGAGATAATCGCCACAGTACTCACAAATTGGTTTTGTTCTGTTGTTTTGGGATAATCTAACACATACAACTAACAGTAACTATTGAATATTTTCAAAACCACTAAAGATACGGTTTTTGCCAACCTGATACAAAAGAGACATTTGTACGTTCCACCATATATGTTTCAGTTTCAAAAAGTCGAAAATTGAGTAACGACAGTTTAGAACCCTAGCCTCGATGTACAGATCTGATATATGTCCTGTGAACTAGCTGTTGGTTTTGATCAAAGATGACGAAAGAATATATACTGAACCAAATATATATATATTGATACTGGTTGTAGTCAAATATATGATGGCATGGTCCATCCTAATACACGTCTGAATATTGGGATGGTATCTCCCTACCTGTCTGCCAACAATGTTCAACGGGATAGAGGTTAAAGGGACATAATCAAAATTGCGTCTGGATAATCGGTCATAAACCTAAAATACGTACAATTTTCTCTTATTGTAATAAAGAATCTTCGGCGAATGTAAACCTGATATTGGAAGACTTCTCATGGATGATTAGATATCTTTTATCGAAGGAAACAGAACGTCTGGCCTACATTGACGCTAACCTTTGTTTTGCACACGACATCGTTTTATGGGTATTAGCTAGGACGGTGGCATGCCAAAACGGTGACACGCCACACTTGGCGAAAATCTACGGACAATTCAGTGTAATGATCGATGGATATATGTATATATCTTTTGTTGTCCGTTGTATCCAAAACATTTCACCGTTTGGACCAAATATCTTTCCCCGTTTCGTCTAATTGTGACCGTTTCGTCCAATCGCATGTCATCGTTATGGCTTACCACCGTTTTAGCCAGTTTCATATTTGCTTATCCGTATACAGTCTTCCAAATGTAATGCGCAATGCGTTGGACTAACCCAGTTTCTTTATTGCCTCAATTAGTGTGAAATCTTGTGTAAAAAATCGGAAAAATACAGCACGGTATTATATTACTCGATCAACAGAAAGACAAGCTCTGAACATCGATTGACTTATTGACTTGATTATGTCCCTTTAATTGACTTTGCTGGCCAATTCAAGACTTGCACGCCTGCAAAAGAGCTCTTGTCACTCTGACGGTGTGGGGCCTTGCATTATGGACGATGGATCCCTGATGTTGTGTCATACGAGGAGTGACAACATGTCTCACGATCTGATCACAATAAAGTTGTATGTTCAGGTTGTCATGAACAATCACGAAATGTCCATAAATGCCAAGCTATACCATCACTCTGCTTGATCCGCCGTATCTGACGTCACCCCTATCTTAGCGCTCACCTAATCTACGCCAAACTCTTCCATCAGCAATTTGTAGGCAAAAGCAAGACTCATCTGTGAATAATGTGTTGGTCCACTGAAGACGTCGCCACCGTTAATAAATCTGGGCGCAACTGAGACGTTCATCTTTGTAATTATAATGTGTGTTAAAGGCACTGCAATGACACAACGTCGGGCATGAAGCCGTGCAGAATGCGGTCGATTACGGACAGTTTGGTTGATGTACGATCGTGTCAGTTGCTTGTTGCAAGTATCTGGTCAAACTTACTCTTCTCTCAAAGGATACAGGGTGTTAAATTAACTGTGCCTGAGATACGAAAAAAGCATATTAGGACTTCGAGCACAGGAGGAAAAAAAGTCAACATATTAAACATGTGGTATGCTGTGCGTGCGTGTGTTTAAAAAAATGTAGCTTAAAGCGAATAATGGTTTATTTCAGAATTGCGAAAAGGCATAGTAAGCTCCGACTTTCTTAACGAAGAGTCTTATATAGCATTGAATGGATGTTCAAAGCTCTTCACTTTATTATCCTGGTCATTGGAACAATGTATAATCAACATCCTTTCTCAACTCCCCAGAGAGCATACAACTCAAGGTATCTGTTAGGCGCCAGAAGGTTTCCGACTAGGTGTCCATTTTCAGCTGGGGCAGTTTACGATTGAAGCTGCTTGTCCCAGGCGACACTACCGCAGTAAACTGACAGAGTCTGAGTGTGTGGCAGGGTGAACTCTTGAATACCTAAGACCTTACTCTCCGGGCTCGAAGTTGTTTGACTTCTCAAGCTCGGGACCTGCGTGCGTTGCATGAATCTAACTAGCCCCACATTACTTCCAAGTATTCATCCAAATTTCCTTAATGGACAAACATTAGTCATAGTTCCCTGTCTGAGCTGTGACAAGTTAAATGAAGGGGGTCACCGACGAAATAATCCGCTAGGTGGCGTTGCGGAATTTCAGACCCGGAAGTGTCGCTTCGGTAAACAATTCCGTCTTGGGTGCCTCGACGGCGACTACATTCCAAGCAAAACTTCGTGATGGAAGGAATTTACCGAGTGACAGAACGATTGTGTGAGCGGAAAGGTGGGTGCACAGCTTGCAGAAGCCAATAACAGTGTTTCCCTTTCAAAGTTAACGTCTAGAAATGCGCATAATCAGAGGTTTAGTGACAGCGCGAGGCGGCTACAATGTTCATAAACATTTAGATTTCCTAGGCAATAATTTCGGTGTGTAACTAGATTTAATAATGATAAATGAGAAATTCTGCAATCGTAATGATAAATCATAGAAAAGCCAGTCATTTACTAATTAATTGTGGTAGACACGAATAAACTCCTGACATACGGTAATCAGTATCTTGCCCATTTTGTTTTGATAACAGACAACACAGTCTGCACTGTTTACAAGTCGGCTGAAGCCGAAATTTACAAACCATGTTCATTTTGCAATCATATTATTTTTATATTAATTTAAGGTCATAACATGGATTGAAAATATATGAGAAAAGTTTTGTGAAGTCCCACCAACATGTTGTTTTTCATATCTTGATTCTGAAATGGTTTGCGGTCCTTAAAATATTTGAAAATCTAAAAAAAACGTACTGTCCTCAGACCCTAGACACCCAAAATTGTTTTATTTTTTCTTTTATCAAACTCCTGAAATATATTTTGATTCTGCAGCTTAGGCTGTTTGAAAATTGATTATGGACAGTAATTCTTAATTCCAAATCATAGAATACTATTGAAGGCATCTTGTCCTTAAATTTTGTTGATTAGTCTCAGTCAGATATTATTATGGCCAGGCAAATTTCCCAGATATATCATTTCTAAAAATTCTTCCAAAACATGCAGATTTTACATATATTCTACCACAACCCAGGGAAGCCATTCACCTCTTTTTAAGGAGACTGGTTTACTCAGTTGAAACTAATCACTCCTGCATTGAATATCACCTGGTTTATATTGACCAAAGAAGGCTGCACAAAGCTTAGTTGGGGAAGAGAGGAAGTTGCATCCTGTGTAATGCACTGGCTTTCTGGAAAAATATCAGATTGTTTGAATTCAATTAATACTAAAAAGGTCTTACATGTACATCTGACAATGATAATGGTATGCCCATTTAGGTACACAGAATATTAAAAGGCTCAGATATGATACTGGGATTGACATAATTAATTGTACAAGGCAAACATTAAGTGTCAGTATAACTGGTCTGTCCACAATAAAATGTATGCATTTGAATTTATGACCAATTAAATTAAAATGATAACTTGCCTTGCAGAAGAATTAATTTGTTTAATCTTTAATTTTATATATTTTCTTTTGCATCAATTGGCATAAACTATTAGTTTATCAAGTTTACATAATTATCTATGCCTCAACTTTACGCTAGCCTTTCTACCTGCAGGCTGTATTCGACTATGAGCATGAAATTTCACCATAATTTAACTCAAAACCTGACGAAGCTTATTTTAGGCTTATTGCAAAAGTTCAAAAACACGTTTTATTCGTTTGTCTTAAATTATCTAACTTATGATTTATTAATAAGACATCGGTGACTAAGTGAACAACTGGCATCGACTGGTGAAGTCAAGTGAGTGATCGAAAACAGAACGGATACTTTCTAAGTACGATAAAATGCATAATTCTTGCAACAAAGGTCGCTAGCATTTATGAGTTGCTGTTATGTCTGCAAATATGTTACTTTGATCATGAAAAACAAAACAAAAAAGCGCCCTCAAGTCACACGACGGCGTGACGGCAAGTGCGAAAGTGATGACGGAGTGTTCTAGCATATTTCGAAGCATCGAGCGTACACAACTATCCAGACCACTTTGCACTGTTCCATCAAAATTAGGATTGTTATTGTGTAAATTAGCTTAACTTACAGGTCGGAAAACGCTTTATTGTGACGCGAAATATCCATCACAACATCCAGTCCGGCTCACGGCAATTCCCGTGGGTTGACTCAAGCCGATTCCCAAAACATTAATTCCTGCCTATTCCCACCTTTTTTCATTCAAAAAGAAATGTTCTATAAATTTCTTACGCCCCTCTTTGCACAAATACAGCTTTCAGCTTGAAATAACCCGTGTAAAGAGTGATTATAGCTCGCGGTAATGTGTGCGTCCCCCGTTACCAAAGCATGGAAACCGCGCTGGCTAGAACACTTCCGGATCTAAACTTCCGCATCACCACCTATGCCGCATTAACATAACTTTAGTTCGTTCGACATTCATGTTCTAACAACATTCAACTGACAGTCAACCATCGCCACAGTATTTCTCTGGCTGTGTAAGGATGTTTTACTGCAGTAACAGAAACTGTGGCGATATTCTCATTGATCTCAAACTACTGTCGATGGCGTGGCCTCATTTAGGTGCTGGAACACGCTCATGTTCATCCCTCAAGTAGAAAGAGCATTTACACTTTCAGCGACTCCTAAGGGTATGTAAGAAAAGTGGTAACAAAGCGATAAAGTTAACTGTGGATAATATTTCTTTGGAGCTGAGCTATACTGCTCACAAAACGTCAAGGGTCAAACCTGATATCAGCATACACTTACCGAGACTCGACTGTAATCGATTGAAGTGTTTGAAGTTTGGCCGAAACCAGCCATACAAGCATATTTTGAGAAAGGGTGTTCTCGTGCAATATTGTTACTATTGAAAGTGTACCAATTACTTGGAAGGTCAGGTGAACATTTAATGCTGAAGGTTACTAAATTTTAGGAACAATTGCTTCATGTGAAATGTTCCTCAAAATATGAAAATCATGATGCATCGGCACTTGCCGTACTTGCACGTGTTGTTCATGATTGTCACTTTAAACAAACACATTTTGGCTTAATTACATGCTATTATCACTATGTTTGATCCTAAATTTCCTTTGACTAGCATATTAATACTGTGGAACATGGACGTTACACCTGATACCAAGAGTGGTGGAATAATATCAGTCAGTACCCCAAACCATATGGGTGCAGCATGATTCTCTACTGTAGACAAAATCTCGGGTTCCCACTTGCGGGATTCGAACCCGAGATCTTTGGATTCGGGGTCAAATGCTACCCGACTGCCCTCCATTGTTATAAAACAGATATTTGACTTTGTTGTAATATTAATGCTAAACTGCAGAGACTTATCAATAAACGGGCCGGTCATTAGACCAGAAAACGGGCAGGTGTTGTAATCTGATAACGCCCTCCGATTTGCGGGCATTATCACCGTTGTCTAACAACGTGGCTAACTTTGCGTCGGACAACACTTACGTTTCCCAGGCGTCGGGGAATGATTAAATGAATATGTATATACAAATTTGGGTTAAACCCCGGGCATTCAATGTCAGAAAATGAAGCTCAATATGTTTGTCTTATAGACATCTTCCTGTGTCTCCTGTATTTATACAAAATAATATTACATGTTCCTGAAGTCATGGCGACAACAAGCAACTGTCTTGAAGTGATAGTTCCTCCATTATTATTTGATGGCACAAACCATGGACGCATCCAGATTCACCAGCACCAAAGAAGGCCAGGTCTGTTTGAAAGATGATGGCTTCAGTCCTTTGCGATTCTCAAGGAATCCTGCTTACTGACTATCTCCAAAAAGGTCAGACTATCAATGAAGTCAAGTATGTTACACTGCTGACACAACTGCGTGAGGTTATTTCAGGTAAGCGACCTGGAAAACTGACAAAAGGGGTGTTGTTCCATCAAGACAGTGCACCTGTTCAGAAGTCGGTGTTGACAATGACAGCAATACCTGACTGTGGCTTCGAGCTCTTAAGCATCAACCATATTCACCAGATTTTAGCTCCGTCAGACTCCAATCTTGTCCAAAGAAAGAACTAGTTTGTCGCCAGTATGCCAACAACGCTGACGATCAGCACTGGACCAAGTTTTTTTTAGTGTATTTGATGAACAGTTCTTCGTGAGCGGCTCTGAAGCACTTAAACAGCGTTAGACAAGGTGTGTTAGCCTCAGAGGGGACTATGCTGAAAAGCAAATGCTATCTACCGACTGTGTACAAAGTCTGTACATCAGACTCTTACTTCGACACAACCGTTTTCAAGAACCGTATATAATCGTACCCAGCCTGCATAGACTAAGGGTTAATTACCATTAACTTTTCATTTCATGTAAGAGTTCCACCATTATCTATCAGCACAGGCTAAAATACCCATAAGTAATATTATCGAATGTTCACCAAAACATGTTTGCACATTAACTCAAATGAACATTTTATTGTAACGCACATTCCAATTACAATTCCACGATTTTAGTGCTGACCATTGTCTTGACTAACCAGTGAAATTCCTTGAAACAGTCAATCACTTCAGGGCTATTATAATTCAGGATGAGGATTAAACCGTGACTTCTCTACAAGTGGCAGTGGCGGATCCAGGGGGGGGGGGGGCTTTTGAAAATCAATTACGGAAAATTTCATAGTAAAGAGTCTTCGAACCCCGGGTAGGACTAACATTTTGCATGTTGGACCCCTCCCCTTTCAAGTTGGACCCCCTTTCCAAAATCCTGGATCCGGCCCTGAGTGGTTCATGAAGAATGCCGACTTGTACCATTTTCAGTGATTGGTTTCATTGGAGTGTATTCCTGGTTATCTGTAGATTGGATACACAAAGAAATTCCTCAACAGGTGTCAATCATGCACCATCTCGGACAGTGCAACAATCATAACCTTTTCTTCCAATGCTATAGAATAGCATAGAATATTCTCTGAAAGCAGTAGAACACCGAAGGTGAGGAAGAGAGTTATGGAACAGTCTAGCCTTACTCCAAGGCTGTACTGCAGTATATTGTACCATACGTTCATCCCCATGTGCAATTAAAATTAGCAAGTCTAGTTAACACCGCAGTACAATTATTCGAGGACGGCAGTCTCTGTGAAGATACTTTTTTTGGAGATGATATTTTTCAATATTTAAAAAAGTGTTTGAAAGTAAAAATGTCCGTAGAGACTTGTGCAAGTGTAGGAACAGTCCAGCATAGACACCGCTCACTGAAGAAGAGAATACAGCTGGCCACAATATTTTTGATAGCGCTATTTCGGATCTAAACGGCTTGCTTAATTTCTTTTCATGTAGACAATCCGTCAACAACCAGACAACTTAACACAAGTGTTTTTCCCATATAGCATTTTATAGCACTGTGATGGATATCGATGTGGCGCCATGCGAAGTAAACGTATCCAGTATTTAATACACTTCAAATGATACATTACATGCAATGGGAATCTGCCACATTCACCATATGCAACACCATTTGCTGTACCCCAAATGTAATAGAAACGTGCAAAACTTTCGATGAACAATTTCAACACATTCACGTTTCTCAAATCCCCAAACTTCGGCACCATAGAACAGTATTGGAGCTATTTTATGGTCAAATAGATAAAAGGAGTCTTTCATTGTCATATTGTATTTTCGAATGAAGGTTTTGACAGACCACAGAGCTTTAGTTGCTTGCGCGGAAAGTGTTTTACACGCCTTAATTTTATTTTTTATTTTAAAATATTTTTAAAATATTTATTTTTGTAATTCAACCGGGGCACATATTTAACTTTGAAAAACTCTCGGGTTCAAAACAGACCCTTAACAACCCTAATATAGTTTTAGGGATGCAGAGGGTTTTAAAATTCTGTATATGGCCCTGCCATGATATACACATAAGATTAAATGGTTCAAATAAGTTAAACATCTAAAAAAAATGGGTAATCAATTTGCCCGGTGAGAGAGGAGGGGAATAATAAATGAATATTCATATTTTTTGTATATATATGTTTATATTAAAACAAAAAGATGTACGTATCCATGTCTGTATTTTTCAAATAAATTGTTGACCAACATGATATTGTCTCCAGCAGTTTTTATTTCTTCTTGCACCACATCACTACATCACCACCACCACATCACCACAATTTAACATCTATTTTCACAACACGAAAACGCATTTTCTAAATGTCATGTGTCACTGTAAGTGTACAAATGTAATGCCAGTTGCTTTCGCGCCGTTTGATCCTTTTCGGGTCAAGATTTTCTTGTTAATATGTTGTAACACGTAAACAACATGTGAAGGACATATAAACACCAAGACAAACATTATGGCCGTTTAGACATATAAAACAGGGCAATGAAGTGCCTGGGGCATGAATGAAATGCTATCCAGAAACACACGAATGTAAACTCAACAGTATAAAGTGACAAAGGTTGCATAAACAGACACC
>JAUELE010257182.1:0-14310 GCA_031471655.1 Diodora aspera | reverse complement strand
CCTAAAACCAAAGTAGGCTAATCTCAGATTTCGGACATACTTGATTAGCATTTTTTAGAATTTGTACAGAAGTACAAATATGACCTCTGAACCCTACAGAGGCTTGGACGAAACTGATTCAAGGTCATCTACTCTGGGTAGGGTATTCAGCTATGTTCAGGTCATAGTTTTCAAGAAACATCTTTTTAAAATGACATTCAACATTTTGTTAGTTAGACTGCCAAGATTTAGGGATGTGACCTAGTTTACATCTTTGGTCTTAACATACTACTAAACAAATGTACGTTGAGTTAGACCTGCGCTGTGACCTCGCTGAACACGCCCAACATGAGGGTGCGATTGCTGACGGAGGGATGGCAGATTATGTTACGTTACATTCATTCTGACTTTGTGCAACTTAGTAAAGATTGAATGCATTGCACAAGTTAATGAACTGCACGTGTATTCTGCACCTTCCTAATATCTGAAAAAACTCGTCTTATCAAGCTGTCCAGCTTACAGGACGGACGGTGTTTCAAGTTCTTCGCAAGCCAGTGGCGGTTCACGGTAGCCCTCTGGAGATTCGATCTCTACCCTCCACAGAGGCCGACAGTTTGAACCCATCTTTCAAAGAGGCCTGTACATAACATGTTCACGATTAAATATACGCCAGAATAAACCAAATCGAGTCATGTCTCCCATAATTTTGTTAGGGTTAACTTTGTAGAGAGTGCACCCCTTTTCAGCTCAGTGTTATGTAAAATTGCATTTAATAGGGAACCTTTGCAGTCTGCATCCCCTTTCCTAAATCACATCATGCATCCCCTTTTCCCAAACCACACCACGCACCCCACTTTCCTAATCATATCATGCACCTCCTCCCAAATCACATCATGCACCCCTTTTCCCAAATCACATCATGCACCCCCTTTCCCTAGACTAACATTTAGTCCCAGAAATATTAATCTACAAAAATCATTTACTTAAAATATTAAAACCAGAAAAGGAGCCCATGGATATTCGTAATTTCTGAGCTGAAAAAATCTAGACTTGCTAAATATCTAGACTTGGGCAGGTTGCATTATGTTTGTATGCTTTAGGGTCTGAGAGACAGACTACCACTTTTCCGAATCACATCATGCACTCCCTTTCTCAAATCCTGGATCCACGCATGGCTTCAATCGTAGAAATTGTATCCCCGTTATGCATACACGTTATGAAACCTTTAAGGCCAATGTCTGTTGCGGACGCCATCTTGTTTCTAACTTTTTACTGATTGCAATTTGGAAGCATGTGTGTATTGACCTACACTTCAAACAAGTGAGCAGAACTTCGATATGTTTCTGGTCCAAGTAAACTCGCGCTAATGCTCGTTTACTTTTCAATTAATGACTCAGACGAAGGAATGCCGCTTAAAACGAAGTCTGCGTGGTCAGCTTAAAGACACAGCATGTTTGAAAGGACATCACATTGTTTTGTACAACGAAACATTGAAGAAATGACAGTTGCGCAACGTAAGAAAAGACAACAGCATCTTCAGACTTTGGTTATCATTGTTCAACACGGCATACCCAATGCAGATGAACTCTGCATTCCGCCTTCGATGTATGGAGCGATGTTTCTTTTGTTGCGGGATTAGCTTTGTCAACACGGCGAGATTACTGGCTTTCTGAAATATCGCTCTTTGATCTGGGGGACACGTGACGTATAAACCGTCCGGAGATTCTTACACACAGCATGAAATGGGCTTCAGCGGTGGACAGACAAGTGTATTAAATATTTTTGTAATCTTTATGAACTTCATGAACTTCATGAATTGGTCATCAGTTATGAGGGTTCTTCAATGAATGTCATCGATGAACTTTATTTAAACATCTGTGGACCTGAATCCTTTAGCCTGACTTTATGTTTGTATTTAGATTTAGAAGCACATTGATTGAAACAATATTCCAAAAATACATGATTATTTTCCCTCAATCTATAACAATATTTAGAAAATGTACTTTATCTTTAAACTTGTAACTTCTTAATTATTGTACATTTCAACGATTATTTCAATATTTATATTTATGGAACTCATGTTATATTATGTTGAAAGTTTTGACAACAAAACATTGTACATACAAGTTTCTAAACTATACTGACGTGCAAAAAACTGATACCAAATGATTTCAATTATTTTCCATTGCGTCTTTATATCATAGTTGATCAAAAGGATGCTTGGAGTGTAATTTGATCAAACTTCCTAATCTTGAAAGGATATTTCTTGCGTATCGACTGCATCTGTGAGTTTATTCAGTAGTCTCTCCAACTCGTGGTATCCTTTCTGTTGCACGTCAGTATAGAATGTAATCAATGCAGTAAGATCCAGTAAATTTAATGTCAGAGTCGCATACTGATCACACTAAAACTTTCATAAACTTTAATCTGTATGGTTTAGCTATTTGCCGTGAGTCTGTGCCATGGCAAGTTTCAAACCAGTAAAGACAAGTTTATGTGATGCGCTAAAGTACACGAGTAAGGAATTCACAGGAACCCTGACCTTGTATAAGTAAAAGAGGATTTGGAATTCCATTCGTACATATCTATTTTTATTTCTCTGGCGAGGCGAAGGCTAGGACAAGTACAGAAAGAAACAAATTGATTCAATTTTTTAAATATTCGTTGGCTCACCCTCTTGATGTCAACCGCATCCTTTGCCAAATTCGTGGTGTGATTTGAAAAGAAACTTGTTGTATGTGTACCACTTCCCTTTAGACAGCACCATGCACAATGATTCATTAGCAAACCATCTGAATCTAAGTGAAATGACAATAGATACATTCACTGAACAAAGACATCAAATCTTGGTTTTCGATGACTGTATTTGTAGTATCTGGGGTTACACCGAACTGGTCGCCAAAAGTGCAATTACGTCGAAGACTATAGAATTCGCGCTGTTATGTTTTTGAAACAGGTGCACGTTTGGAATTCGTATTAATAACTATTATCTTTCATTTGTGGAACAATATGTCGTCACAGTGTACTGGAAGTACTTCCGCTATCGTCATCAGACAGCGCACACACAATGGACATTAAGTGAGTATATATGTACCACAGATAGGTCCTACGCGATACAAGTTAATTCATTTACTTGTGAAATAATTTATACTACAACATCGATAGCAAATGGTCGGTGTTTTCTGCTTTCGATGCCAATGTTTGACGACTATTTCGAAGTGGCGACCAGTTCGGTGTGGCGACGAGTTGGGTCTAATCCGTATCTGGACGGGCAATATAAACTTTAAAAAAAAAATGTTTATCAAAGGCTGTTAAATTGTTTGAATATATACTCATTATCATTATTGTTGTCACCCCCTTTTGTGAAGTTCTATATTGTCATGTTAACAGTTTTACGGCAATAATATCATGGCGCCTTAGCCAGGGCCGGTTTTAGGAACCGAAGGACACAATTGGCAGCTAAAATTGCACAGACCCTCAAGTAACGTGGATAGGGGCCCAATTAGAAGCTAAAAAGGACAGACACTCTGAGTAAGAGTGAAAAAAGGAATGGCACCCACGCGCGCCCCCTCTCAGATCCGGGGCTCAATCCCTTCTTTAAATGCATATGTCCTATGATGGGGGGGGGGGGGGGGGTGAATAATAACTCACACGAGTATATGTTACAGCAAACGTGCAAAGACAGACTATTATTTGTGGGACTATATTGCCTTTCATAGCTGCATCTGATGCATGTCCAAGCAAAAAGTATCTAAGAGTAAGATGAGGTTACGTTTCCCTTGCGTTGATTCAGGGTCTTGTTTATAAGACGACATATGAAACTTCCAACAAGTCAATGCATTATTACGGACCGGGTTTGAGACTTCTTGATTTATCGTCAGTAATATTTTGGTGTTGGTGTCTTTATTGGACTTGGTTTTCCCTGCACGAGACGTTGTCGTAATAACAGAAAAACTGCGCTGTGTTGATAATCTTAACGCGGGTTTGGAATATTTAATGAATATTGAAATGGTTCAGCTATTCAAGACGTATTCTCAGAGTTTATCAAGCACACCTAGTAGTGTTTATTCAAAACAGTGTAAGATAATCATGTTATGGATGATAGACTTGCTTAACCCAGAAAATAATACTGACGTCGAAAAGAAACGATTCACGCACAAAATCTTTTTTCTAACCCATGGGTCCGTGTGTCACTGTTTGTCAAAAGTCTGGGATGTCGAGGATTGGCACTTGACTCAGTCATACTTTAGCAAGGGCCTCTTGTGTACAGATCTATTACACATGCAATTTCCATTTCTTCGGCCTTATTTCAAAATCTGAGTATTGTTGCACTGACATCAGTATATATTAAAGCATCAATATCCCTCACGGTCTACACAGTCCAGCCTCTATGTTTTACTAGAAGTTTGTCCAGACACATTGGGCACAGAAAACTCAAGATTTTGACAAAATTCTCGTGTGACGTCTAATTAGAGAGGAGTATCAGGAATAAGCGGATGCTGATTGTTCTGTGTCTTGACTTACGATTTGGACAAAAGCGAGGCAAGGCGGGATTTAGACTTCTGTCAAGGCCCTGAGTCAAGGCATAGTAAATTCAATCTCATTGTACTCTACTGCTACGTTCACATTCAAGGCGATTTCAACCCAATTTCCATACACCATATGCCTGAATTCGCAATTGCTGTTTCGCTATTTATATAGGTAAAGTCGCCGATGTAAATGCGCAATGAACAGCATCACGTTAAATTCGATGCGATGGTGATTAAAGACAAAAAGTAGATTTCATCTGTATGTCTACTAATGTTATCATGTATATTATATTATCTAGTCTATTATACAATCATTCAGGCAGGATGCCACACAATCTGCTTGATTAGACCTGTACGCAGTCAAACTGAGTCTGCTAGGGCGGGATGTTAAGAATCGTAGGGCTTAAGAAAAAAATGAATTAGCAATAGAGACAGTGAATGTATATGATTGCTTTAAATATCAAACAATTTGAAGGACTGTAAATGTATGGTTTCAGATATTAACACACCTGTAACAGAACCCGGAAACAGCTGTAAACTTCCGATGTGGTCAGTCTGGCTGATCAAAGATTGACAATCACCTTCTGTTTCTAATGTCAATTTCAACATTCGTTCCAGTAAACAGTCACAAGTCAATGTGTTTATTCACTACTTGGGGCCCATACACACGAGAGCCTATGCATGGAAAACAAGAGGGATGGGCCAAGGAGTGGGTTTCCTTCCTTTATCATCAATAACATGCGCGTCAATTCTTTACCACTGCTACACAACGTGAAGGTTGAAATACCGACAAATCGTTTCATCAGCCGCGAGTGCCAAATATTTTCCGAGCCACTCACAGCGTTTACACAGACTTTGTGTTAATTTTGTGATAATCACATATCTTGATTGCAAACAAAGAATATATTAGTTGATATGTGTTGGAAATTTGTTTTTCAAGAATCTTAAACAATCTGACCAAAGCACTATTCTTGAAGGCACGCTGAAAAGAATGATCCCTACCTCATTATGTGTAATGTCCTAGGCTGTGTGTGTGTGTGTGATTTCGGGTTTTGGGTGGGTTTCGGCAATCTTTCAGTCACATCACCACGGTCTCACCAACACCACGTTGGTATCGGGACTCCTGTCTCTCCGGGCTGAAAGAGAAGTGCCCGGGGCGGGACTCGAACCACAACGGCCAAGGTTGGCAGATTGCTGGACCGCCTTGCTTACCACTGCGCCCTCCCGCGCCCCTCCCTAAGCTGAGATGATGTATGGAGTACCCATATATAGCTTAATGCAGCATATCATCGTCCTGATATGAAATCCGTGGATCCATATATTTAATTGTTGCATGTTCATTGCTCATGACAAAATGATTAAGTTTTATTTAACAGTCTTGCATAAACACCCGCTTGCATAACCCTCTGGAAATGTAGGCATATATAGAGACACGAAAGTCACCCGAATCGTATATGATATGCGATTATATTAAAGTCGGATACATGGTCAAACTCAATATTTTATTTTCAAAAAACGATAAATATACATAAAATTGTACATAAACCACGAATAACACACAAAGGATGTAACATGTTTATCGGGTTTACAGGCTCTGAATATGATAAATTCTTTTAGGATCCCCCGGGCGACAAACTAAATAAAAAAGCATTCCGAATTTCCAACACAATCTTCCACATATTCGTAAACCTTTGGATATGTTTCACTTGTAAATGAATGCATTCGGATCATAATAGGAAAGCAATCGGAAATCGACTGAACATTCCTTGGAAACACTCAGATAAAGGTTCGGAATAGGACTGGCTATTTGAAAGTAGAAACTAAATTTCACAAAGATAGCACCAGACCTATTTCGCATTGGGGAACACGTAACTTACTTTAAAAGTTAAGTATCTTTAACCTGTAAGCATTTGCATGACGGAGTTTGATCTGTCGATCAGAGACTGATGACCAGAGTTCAGACTTCTTCGTCTCAGAACAATAGAACATTCATGCTTGGGATTTCACTATGAAGTTTCTATTATCTGAGTGTTCAAAGGTAGGGGTAGAATATGGGTAGAATTGTTGGCGAACTGTAATCTCTGATCGAAGACAACTTGCGGTCAACGCCAGAATGTTCTTCAGTTCACGGAAGGCATAAATATGTACACATTTGTCTTCAAATACAGTAATAAATACAGCTCTCTTTATTTACTTACAGATGCTGTGTTAACTGCATCAGGACCTTTATGCTTCAGAGTGGCGTATTGCCTACGGGCATGACAACTGCCATGGACTCATTCCAACAAGATCAGTATTCGTCGTTTGAGACTCGTTAGGAAAATGTTACAATGGCTGAATGATCTAAATTTGTGAAAAAGAAAAATAATGTAAGAAAAGACATGATATATTATAAGATCAGAAGAACCAATATATTAGATGTAAGACAATTTGGCATAATTTTGAAAGGTAAACAGTATGTAACCATCAGTTAAAATATACTCATTGAAACAAATAAAGTAGCGCTTGGTTAGAATGATTCTTAATTAAATTTCGTCTCAAGTGTTCCACGTTTATGTCGAGCAGTCATCTTAAGACATAAAAGATATACCAGATACTGACAGTCTAAGTGAACCAAGGCCGATTGAAACATGCGAAATGTTCATTTTACATTATAAGTAAAATATACTGCTCATTTGTACCTTCGTTCCCTTATTTGTTTCATCAGTATATATTCATGTTAAATCATGCTTCACCATGTTGGCATCTGTCCTCAATGCACTCGTTGCTCGCTGATATAGAAGCGTGATGCCGCTGGCTACAACTATCAACAAAGTTCAAAATTATTTAACGTTCTTCAGGGAACACATAAAACTCGACACGCAACCTGGTTATTTCAAGTTTGGACAGAAGCCAGGCCGAGAGTTGAATGGGGGGCTGTGGTGTTTGTCCAGGACTGTCAACAGTGTTGTGTGTCAGCCTCCTCTCCACGGCTGTTGACAGTCAAGAAGCTCCAAGCTTCAACAAACCTGGCAGTGGTGTGAGAAACAAAAACCAGGAAGCCGAGGTTACACAAGAACCATCCGCAATCAACTTGTTACAGTGTCCAAGAAGTTGAAAGTCAGATACAAATCACGCTTGACTGTTTCTTTGAATATTTACCTCACAGACAAAAAGTTTATGTAATTAAGTTAAAATGTCTGTTAAGCTATGAAGTCGAACTTCAAATCAAGCTTGATTGTTTGTTTGGATATGTGACTATCAGTCAAGAATGTATGTAATTACGGTGAAATCTCTATTGAGTTATGAAGTCGGATTCAACTAATGCTTGATTAAGTGTTTGAGTTTTGGACAAGAACCGTATGTACACTGATTACAATGTAGTCGAAGAGGTTGAAATATCTGTTTAGCTATGAAGTTGAATTCAAATCGTGCTACGTTGAGTATTTGATTGTTTGACGAAAACTTGTGTAATTAATTGGTTATAGTAAAGAAAACGTTAAAAGCTTATTGAGTGACATGAATTGCGTTTTAGGAGCATCCTGTTAGTTGCTAGTAAGGACTGAAATTGAGTTAAATTAGGTACTTTCAGTGTCAAATAAGGAGTGTTCAGATACATGTATATAGTGCTTGCTAATTCGCATTGCAAAAACATGAGCAGGTCAACTTGACAAAATTTATTATCTTTTCTGTTATAAGAATGGACCCTGAACGAAATATATAAATTCATATATATCTGGACATGCAATTGTGGCAAATTTGTGAGCGAGCCTTTCATCTTGGCAATGATAAACAGGCAGGCATCCCGGGAGTGGCTGAGGTATTGTGGATTGTAAAAGAAGGTTCGCAATTCATCGTACATGTAGTTGCATTCGGCGTTCTTCAGTTTTTTTCCATGGCACAGTTTGAACAGTGACTGACTGGATTTCTAGAGGGTGGTGGGTTGGTCAGGTAATATTTAAGGTTGCACATTGAAATATATTTACCACACAAGCTTTAATGTGCTGGAAAAATTCCCGTTCACATCCAGACCATTTGCTAGTAAGTATATCTTTAAGAGAGCATTGTGGACCAGTGCACATTTTTAAAGTCAAGCCTTGGTTGTTGACATGACATTCATGGATGTATGATACGGGATTGACACCAGTGTAAGGCGATGACGCTCATAAGTCGGGCAATTACGCATATGATTCGTGCAATTTGTGCAATGTGTTCCAGCAAAACGGTAACTGCCACCCCCGAAATTGGAAGAAGCCCGCAAGGTCACCGATGACACTGATATCATATTGTCAATCATTCATCCCAAATATGTTATTAATATAGTTACCAGGGGATGTCACTTGGTACGGTTGCAGTTATCGACTATGTCTTTGTCCATTCCTCTTTTCGAACAGGACCTGGATGAAACAAGATGTATCGTTTTTAATGTAGCAAGGCCAGGGCCATAAATTCTCCTTAACATAATTCTATGCTCTGCCCAACTATTGACGGGTCGGTGTAATGATCTACATTGTCCAAAGTCATAGTGATGGGTAAATAAATAACTGTGTTTTACTGATAAATGTATACTAGTATTTTGTTAAATGAACAAAGGAAATGTACAGTTGCATGATACGAAGACTACGTCTGTTCGTTGCATTTCATACTCATGGTACGTTCAGATGTCTTGTCACATTTCTAGTTTAGTACCGATTTTTAGCATGTTTTATTTTTAGCACATCGCTACATAAAACGTCAATAATCAAGCATTACGTATCATCAATCATTATGGACATTTTACCTAGCTGATGCGAATACCACTGCTTCAAGAGTACAATAATGCCTGTTCAAGTGAGTGACCCCTTCAATAGTTGAACTGCGTTTATTAAAGCTCTCGCTGCCACAAACAAGTTTACTCCAGTTGTTGTGTAATTGTCCAACTCCTATTTCACTTCAGTACTTATTGAGTCTTCACGGCGCGGAGGAGCCTAGTGAAGCATCATTGTTGAGCTGTGTTAAGGCCATCAGTTGAAACCTTTGCACATGACAGCAACATTTTGAATTCTGTTCTTTCACATTTATTTCTTCTCATCTCTGTTGAAGCTTCTCGTTGTAAATTTTGTGCATCTCTTTTTGTGATCATTGAAATATACTGACGGAAACACATACAGGAAGGAAGATAAATATGCACGTGATGTTTTACCAACAACGCATTTTGAACATTTCGCATATTTTAATCACCCACGAATCGCATGAATTGTCAGTATCTTCTGTGTCTTGTATATCCCCGGATGACCACTTGACATCAACGTGGAGCACTTTAGATAATATTTATTTCACAATGTTTTCAAAAAAACGTTTCTTTATTTATTTCATCCTATAGTAAACCAGCAGGTCGACTGTTCTTGGCGTATGCATGTAACTGCAAATCTAACAATTACACGAACTCAGATTATCCATCCCACTGGCCCATCCTGATTAGTTGAGAAGCAACAGTACACGTTTGTAGTAAATCTACGTTTGTGATTGTGCAGTCCATTGGCCACAAACAAAAAGCGTTTGACAACAAATATGGCAGTCTGTTAAACCGGAAGTCCGATTGAGAGTTAGTTAAAAAGACACACAACCGGCACTCTGTCAATTTGAACTGTGGTTTTCAACAAATATTACGGGTTCGATTTGGTGGAATTCTCCAGTGATGAAAAAGATTAAGCTTTATCAGAATCGAAGAAAATGTTCATTAACCAACCAGTATTCTTTAAAAAAATTACATCGAGGTCCTTTAAACATAAATAGTGTGTGAGGGTGAAATGATTTAAGGTTTTACGTGGTTTTCGGCAATCTGTCAGCCACATCACCAGGGTCGCACCAACATCACGACGGTAGCGGGGCTTCTGTCTCTCCGGGCTGAAAGTGAGGTGCCAGGACCAGAACCACAACCACCAAGGCTTGCATATTGCTGGGTCGACAAGCTCACCACTGCGCGATCTCACGCCCCTCTTATACATAAAACAGTCAACAATTACTTTTCTAACGAGGTATTGTTTTTGTTCACAGAATAATTTGAATTATTAATAATTATTATGAATGACATACTTTCAAAAGCAAGGTGTAAAGACTCACAGTCATCCAATATCTAACAATTATGAATTCAAAGGATGTAAAGGTGTCTGGATCCAGATCTGACTCACAGTCTCATGGGTGCACTATAAATCCTTACATTCAGCTACAACCTGGATCGTAAATGCTAGAATGTAGCCAAGGGGACATTATTTTATTGAGTTTATTATTATTTTAATTTTAATTTTACTTTCATCTATAATTATAATTTATTTCAAATAATGCTTTCGGGACCTTTTGGTATTAACAATCTGTGTGTAGATACTTTTCATTTTATGTCATGCATTTTACAAAACTTCATATTTGATATGAAATTTTATTATCAGGCATTTTTGAGGTTTATCTTGTTTTAACATTCTTTGTTTGGTTGTTCTATATTTCATATTCAGAAATAAATTGGGCCTGTGGATAGCACGTCTGATTTTATTCTATCTTTACGTTGAGTCCAAGTTTTCGTTTTAGTTCATGTTTCTTTATGTTTTATATATCACCCTATGCTAATGTATTGCAATGTATAGTGTTTATCATTTCACATAACAATCATTCAGTTTCTCATTTGATTAAACATGATCTATTCAGCGATATACATGAAATCTAACTGATGTTCAGTTGTCAGAATTAAAGACAAGTTTCGCTTCCTCTTGGCCTTCCATGGGAACTTGCAAACAGATTTGGTGTTGTTTCTTCGTTAATATCTTAGCATCATTCTGTGACAGGTAGTTAGAATTTGTTCGTGTTGACCGTCCATTTGTTCCTGGACATACCTGAAAGGGCAAGGACAGATCCTCCCACCTTGTAGTATCCCTAATAAAGCAGTTATTGTTTCTCGCCGACTTGTGTGTCAGGGAAGACCTATTCTTAGCCATAGGAGCTCCCGATTAGGGATCTCGAGCAGGTGCAAAGCTCAGGACAAGCGGAGGTGTGGGGAGTTTTCGTGGGCGACGTCTCTAGGTCATGGTCATTTTTAGTATTTAGGGAATTGGCCAGTATTTTCAACTGATCCCCAGAAATTCAGACTCTGACAGGTGTTTTGGGATAGAGATGAGAATATGTGTTTGTGAGGAATCCTTATTCGGTGCTAATTCCATCTTGTAGTCCAACTTGAAGAAACATAGATGTTTCACTATTGTCACTTTATTAAACAAGAGTGAGGATTGGTATGTTATACATTTATAAAGTAATGTTTGCACAGTTCTTTGAAGATTCAAAACTATAATGATTGCAAAACGCAACGTTATTCAAAATAACTATAAGTTATGTACAGTTGTTAGAAGCGTTAGCATTAAAGCATGATTTAATAATCGATATCTTTAAATACAATACGGATACTAAGTATATACGATAAAACAAGGTGTATCGTTTTCAGTTGATTTTTCTTGACATTAATATTTCTGATAACTTCAGGAATAATGTTTACAACTGCAAGTTATAAAAATGGATGATGAAATGCGAAAAAGGTTGTGAGATTACATCATCTATATGAGGCCTAAAAGTAATGTTGGAAGTTTCGATTACCAGGCCGACCTCGAACTATAGTACAGACCGATTATTTATAGGGGCATGCAAATACTATTTCACTCATATAAGTATTATTTCAGTAATAATCGTGTTGAATACCTTTATTTCCAAAGGCATCCCTACCCAGGAAGATGAAACGTAAATTTATAACAATAATTCAGTCTATTATAGCTGTAACGTAGTAGTCTTACCAACCAAACAATTGTTCAAAAATTTCGACCGACCTACTGACCCTAAGAGATGTAAATGAACCTCGACGTTATTTCTTAGCTTAAGTTAATATCTGTGCAGATATTAAGCACGTTCTGGTTTTAACTGTTGTCATAGTATTACCCGTTGTCGGGTATTATCTTGAAGGTTTAATAGTATGTTGTCCTTATATTTCATATATGATCTCTCACAAGGAATGAAAGGTTTTGATTTCATATACATGTATGTGGAATCTGGGAAGAGTTTTCTCTTGCAAACTATTTGTTTAATCTCATGGCATGAAACAGTCATTTTTTTAAGATCATTACCGACAAACTATTTATGTATTTGCTTACTTCAGGGTAGTTTGCTATTTTATTTAACTACAGAAATATAAAATGTAATTATAAGGGGAGATTGAGAGAAAGGGAAATGTTTGAAATTTTTCTCGATATTTTTTCATAATCTTAAATTGGAAACATGCATATATCTCTGAAATCTCATATTTTCTACTCTTGACTCATGCAATCTATTTATTTTCTCTAATATTTATTTGAAAACTATTTATTTTCAAAATCTTCCAGCCCCTCTCCCATAAAACTCAAATGGTCGCTCCCTAAGCTGAAACACAAACTATCATACTTAAAGCGAGCAGTGATTAACAGAACAGATATATAAAGGGAAAGTAATATGTAAATAATTCGTGTCTTAGAACCGGAATAGAGGACCAAGAAAGAAGACCCGCAAGTGATCCTCAAGGTCAGGGAGCGAAATCCCTTGCACGGTAAATTTACATCCTTGATGGCTTTGGGATTCTATGCTGGACGTGTTAGATTTCCTGTACCAACAACAATGGCCGAGTTTAGAACGGAATAGCGTTTTAAAGTCTGCACTGCTTGTCATGTCAACGAGTGTAATCAGAAACAGTTGCATGTACCAGCACGTATGGGTTGTAATTCGTATGTGCAATATCGCATTTGAGTGATTTGGGGTTTTCGTGGTTTTCGACAATCTTTCAGTCACATTACCACGGACTCAGCAACATCACGTCGGTGTCGGGGCTCCTGTCTCTCCGGGCTGCACGAGAGGTGCCCGGGCGGGACTCGAACCACAACGGCCAAGGTTGATAAAAGTGTATTTCTACAAGGAGATCTACCAGGATTGTATTTCCTACTATATGATACACACTGTCCACAAGTTGTTTCCTCAACGTTTGAAGACTGTACACGTTGTCAAGTCGCATAAAGACAGACAGACAGACAGACATGCATGCATGTAGAAAAATGAATTATAAAAATGAATTTCGGTCAGTTCTTCTGCTACATTACCTTCACTGCTTTTCAAAATCAGACATGTTCAGTACTTAAATTGGTTTGGGCATGTCAAATGGGACTCAGAGGTTCAGAACTGTCATACCCATTAATGTTGCCCATGTCCTAGAATGTGGTAGATTAGATTTTCCAGTTACTTTGTTGTGCGCAGACTTGTTTTCACTGTAGGGTGGCTACGTATATTTTGAATTGCATCAAATAACTCTATGCTGACAGTTGTGTGCCATGAATTGGTACAGTATATGTATAGTCTTGACAATAAAAGAGATAAATGTTGGTAGTCTTGGCATTACTGAGCTTGTAGTATTCACCAGAATTTCCATCTGCAGGCGTGTTCGGCTTCAGTAAATTCGGTGTCAAATGTGGATGGAGAGGGATGCTGGCAAAGCACATGACAAAAATCAAACAGAACAAACTCGTTTTCAAACCCATTCAAGCAGTTTATTGAGTTACATCGTGCATAATAAGCATCGGAGAAAACAAGAAAATGTTATTTGGACTTTAGTGATCCATTGAACTGAATTGAGTTCAGTTGACGTTCTTGGCATGGCAGGAAGCGAGGTAGCACTGATGTGTCTACATCAAGGGACACAAACTATGTAAAAGTTACTACATATGTTTCCGAGTGGTATGTCTGGTTATTGCACGCTTTCGATGGTTTGATTGATAGCCGTGAAGGTAACGAG
>JAUELE010257171.1:0-10555 GCA_031471655.1 Diodora aspera | reverse complement strand
TGTAGGTGTATCCAGATATACACCTACACTTTTAACAAAAGAAACCATGGCGACGAGACCGGAAGTGGGGTATAAGCTATAAATACTATGAATTATGTACCTATAGAGTCACAGGTTTCCTTCAAGGAAGATATAACCTTTTTCTTGCTGTAGACAACATCCCGAGCATCCTGAACCAACACCTCTAACTCATAACTGCCAGGAGTAACTTCATCCGCACGTGAAATGTAGACACTGACATTTGACCAAGGAGCTGTTTGACGTTTTGCTTTCCTGGTTAAACCACTCGATGATGGCCGTGCTGGAAATCGACCATGCATCGAAATAAAATCAACAACCATTGCCTTAATAACTTCGGCATACAATGGTTTAAAGCCTACCTTCAGAAGCAAGGCGTTTGACTTTTTCACGCATCCATGACCGAAGTCGCCAAAATTAGGCACACAAATTTCTTTGCAAGCCGAATTGGAACACGCTAGTTTAAGATACTCGCATCTGGCACCTTCTCTGCTCCTCTTGCAGATGCATATATAAGTTTTGTGTTTGTCTATGCAGCTACTGTTACCATAACAAGTGCCAGTATTGCAGTCATCAATTGATGCTTCGCAGAATTTCCCTGTCCATCCAGGCTCACACATACAGGAGTAGTCCTTGCCATCAGGTTCATCCACACAAACAGCTTGGTTGTGACAATTGTTGTTTTTACAAGGAGTCGTATCCTTGATATTTATTTCACAATACGTTCCTGCGTAATCTTCTAAACAGGCACACGTAGCACTGCCCAGACCATCAACACAGGAACCACCGTTTTGACAAGGTGCTGTTGCATTGGAACAATCATCAAAGTCTGTACAATTATATCCATCGCCTACAAATCTAAAGTTGCACTTGCAGTACTCATACGTTTCATTGACAGGGATGCATTTGGCATCTGCATGACAATCGATTCCATCCTTATTGCATTTCTTGGAGCTACTGACGAACACAGTGATTGTCCTGGACGTCGTCTGCTGGGTCTTCGTGTTTCGTGCCTGAATAGTGACCTTGACCGAAGGGGAGGTAATCCCTATCAGCGTATGAGCCAGCACCAGGTATGTATTATTTTGTATTTCGAACAAATTGTTGTCATCTTTTTCTATTTCGAACATCACATTTTCTCCAATAGTTTTGTTAAGGTTGTACAAAGCTCCGATAACTGTCCCTTCCTTAGCGTTATCTTTGACGCGCCGGTTGTCAATTGTGATATTTGGCAGTTTAAAAATGTTAACATCAATATCTGTAATTGGGAACTCTAGCTGTTTCTCAAAAGATAGGCTTGGTTGACCGTTGTCAACCACCTTTATGGTAAGGATCAGAACGGGAGATGGTTGATCTATCAATCGATCCATTGGTAATTCCTGAATCAAATGCAGTTTCTTCCTGTCCTTTATCTGAAATGCAATGAATAACAAGTATATGTATAGTCAGATCTACACGTGTATCTTGATACTGGTATTAACTTAAAAGTGACCCTTCAAAATCATTTTAAAAATTCAAGATGGATGACATGTAAGCGAAAGGGTCATAACTCTGGAAACTATACTGAAGATCAAAAGAAAATATACCGCCATATTTTTTTGGTCAATAGCAAATTACCCAAACTACTGTTAGACAACGATCCTGTTGACATTTAATGGTGGTGTTTGTGTATATCAGGGTTGATATGTCGTTAGATTGTACCTTCGAAGTAAAAGTTTGCCATTACTTTGTGTTTTTGCCTTTTACATCATTCCCCAAAACTGATCGGTGTACTTTCTTTTGATCGTCATTATATATGCTGATAATTCGGATTTTCGAACTCAATAATGGCGTTGTGGATATACACCACTGTGCAAAATATGACCCAACTACCATCAGAAGTTTTTCTTTTAATTTACCCTGTTCGTAAAGTTATGTTTATTTTGGACGATCAAGGGCCATGGCTTTGGAAAATGTAAGCCGATGATTCTTATTTTCGCACTCGATAAATGCGACGTAGTTATAAACTGTTGTGCAAAACTGGTCCTTCTACCTTCCGAATTTTTTTTTTCATATAGCCCTGGGAGGGACAAACGTATAGACGGGGGATACGGCTGAGAACATCGAAATATCCCTAATATTTGTCATGTTGAGCGAGATATTTTGGACGATAATGGAATTAGCGTATGCTAATTGTTTGACCTTGTATACTGCACGAACCAGCGAAAAGAGAGAGCTTGGATTGGTTCTCAAGGGAGCAGTTGGTTTATATGAAACTTTTACCAAGGTAAGACGACACAGAAGTCTGTAGCACATGTGATAAAAAAGGGACAACAGGTTTTCTTCAACACAATGTAATATCTCACTGCCTGACAACTAAAGGCGGTGATTGAGGCAAAGTCGAAATGTCGACCAGGAGGCGGAACAGCGTGCTCGAATCAGCTCATTTTGAGTAGAAAAGTGCATACACGTGCAGGCGTGGCGCCAGAGGTAGGGATGGAGAGGCTGTCGGTGAAAACTAGTGCAATTCGTCGGCGAAAAATAAATCAATTCGTCGGGGAAATGTGTGAATTTTATTGTTATTTGAAAATTTGTATATTTGTCGTGGATTTCAGGCTACTTCTCGGGGACCTCAGCTCCCACGTCGGAGCATTCCTGGCGCCACCTATGTACACGTGCAATTCAAGATACCCGTGACCATAGGTGTACGAGCCGGGGGATTCGGGAAAATTGCTTAGAATTTGGGCAACAACGCCCCAAGATTTTTTTTTGCTTCTCGGTTTGCTGTAGGTGGTCATTTTTCGGACAAGAAAGTCACTGCCCCCCCCCCCCCCAATTTCGAGGGTGCCCTTTCGCCTATGCCCGTGACCAAACGCTCTGTTGCACTGTGTTTAATGTGCCATACATTATAAGCATGTATACTGAAGAAAGAAATTAATAATTAAAACGCACGATTATGAAGTTAAACCAGTGCGACAAGAAGCTGAAAGTCAGAATGCAACGTATAATCCACCATCCTTCCATCAGCAGTTGCACGTTCCGCATGGATGTGTTCAGTGAGGTTACAGTGCAGGTCATAGTTCATCGCAGATTTGTTTGTTGATAATATGCTTTCAAAACATTTATTGTGCAGCTGCAACGTATGCCAGTAGGTAAACAGTTCAAATCTTACATATACCTTTATAACGAGTATATCTTTCAGAAATATTTTTCACTAAGTCTGACAGTGTAATCATTACAGACCTGCGTCCCGATAAAATGACACTCTATTCAGTTCTGAAAATACAGGGGGGAAACCCTTACCTTTATGAAGTCCGAGTATGGACCTTTCACAGTGAAAGTATGAGACTGACCAATGTCCGGATCAACAGCAGAGAGATGACCAATAAGGTATCCAGGTTGACCAGAAGCCGGGAGTAACAATGGTTTGTCCAGCTGGATATCGGTAGGGGGTTCATTAACGTCAGCAACGGGTACAGACAGATCCTAAACAGAGAACAAGAACAATGAGCATTGGTAAACAATTGGAGCTGAGGCGATGACTCCATAGGCCAGCTTGGCGGTTTCAAAGTGTGGCAACATGTTTGGCTAGAACAAAATTACACCAATGGAAATACATGTATGCAGAAATGGAATAAGACAGAGATTCTTCCGTAGAACTGGTCAACGTATGGATATGTCTGCCTACCTAGATGCTTTAGCTTCAAAAACACTCCCATGTACACGTTTCGTTTTAGCAATCTTGGACTGTCGAATGTGGATTTTCCTTTTGGTTTAAATTGATTGAAGTTGAAAATCTTTAAACAGTTCTTCTGACAAAATGTGATTTTACTCATTCCTTACTTTGCTAAATATGTGACAATATGAGTTATTAAAAATTAAAATGTATTTTGAACATCTTGTATATTTTAATCAGCTGGGAAACACACGACCTCTTGACATCGACATGGCATACTTGAGATGCTATTTCAATTAACAATGTTTTCAACCAAGCGTTCCTTTATTTCTTTCCATCAGTATTAATAAAGAACGAGTAAGATTATTAGTTATCAGGAACGTATTTTCAGTATATAAACTTACGTACGAGGACAGGACTTTCTTCACTAAATTAACCCTCTTCACTACTTGGTCAAGTTCTGACTTGTAATTAGTGCAAGCTATAACATTTGTTTCAATGTTTAGCATATTTTCATTTGTTTTCTTGAATGCCTTATGTATATGATCAGATATCTGCTGATGATCTCATAAACATCTATACACAAAATCTTCATTGGAAAATTGAAAGTTTCCCGTTCAAGGCAATTGCAACCATTAAAATGCATCCATAATTACCTTAGTGATTTCAAATGGTCCGTCCACACACATAATTCGAACTTTTATGGATTTTTCTCTTTCAAAGTTAAGTCTATTACTGAGGATAAGTGACAGGACACCCTGGGCATTGGTCTGCACAATGAATGGGGCGTCATTGTCTTCCACAGAGCATGAATAAATCTGGTTCATCTCCTCATCTTCGACGGTGATGTTGGTCAATACAAATCCAATCTCGCTGTCTTCAGGAATCGGCACCATCATCTTGGTAATGATATCAGTCGGCGGCTCATTGATGTCTTCTACTGTTAAGGTAAATTCCTCCTGTATTCATTAAAATATTTGAATTATATGAACTGAACTACGTCTGTCAAATAATACTCTTTCCCAACGTTTTTACAAGTTACATACATGTACGTGTTTAATATTATATATGGCCGTATATGTTACGTTATTTTCAGGTCAAAGGATAGACCGTCATAATGCTGTGCCATACACTGCTGGCATCCAAGTTGGAACATGGCCGCACTGCATTGTGACCTCACTGTCTATGCAAGTGGTACACCCATCCAGAGCATGCAACTGCTGATAGAGGGATGACAGGTAATATAGGACTTTACAGTGTATTCTGTCATTGTCGCATTGTTTTATTTGTTTTAATAAATTGCCTTCATTCATTGCCTTCAGCATAGGTGTTTATATTGCTTGTGGTAGAGTATCCAGAGTGCAGCAGGGCGTTCAGTCACGGTTCTCATGACCCAACTAGGGCCCTCCCCTAACCCTGATGATCTGATAACTGCTCTCTGTCATTGCCCCACCCCCCAAACAAAAACAAAGAGAAAACAAACTGAAAAGGTAGTCAGTCCTGTTCTACTCACACTTTTACTTAGGGGTGGAATGCCACTATCTGTAGATGTTACTTTCAAAATGTACGTTGACATTTCTTCATAGTCCAACGGCGTGTTACCAGTTATCAGTCGGTTGTCATCGATCTTAAAATATCCTGCAAATAACAAAACATGTTTACTTAGCAATTCACGACAGCGGTGTCGTGCCTGTGTCTGTCAAATGTCAGCAATAAAGTCCAAAGCGTTCAGACACTCAACTCAACTCAACTCATGCGGTCTTAAGTAACATTTTCCAGAGCAGATAGCTTCAAACTATAATGACGTGCAAAAGAAACTACACAAACACTTCGAGAGATGACTGAAGAAAACGAAACAAATGTTGGCTATTTTCAGAGATATTTATCCAAGGAAGTGTTGGTTATGCACGATGCGATTTCCAGGAATCTGAGGAGAATGTTGATGAACAGTGAAAAACGCAGCAGGAGTGTGGAGTGTTGTAATCCGTTTTCTCTGTATCGTTTGTTTTGGACGTCAGACGAAGAAAGGTCCGTTTCCGGTCATATGACCGGGCAGACCGAATTCGTCGCCACACGGAACTAATCGCCAAAAATGTTACAACCACGTCGACAAATACAATTCAATAATGTTAATACATGTACATATTATTTATTTTCGGCTGTGAAAAAGGTGCATATTGGGTATAATTATGTGTTAATAATACTTATTATTATCGTCTTTGTTTGTTGTTTTAAGGAATGATATGTGGACTGGTCCTAAGCACGTCTGCTATCATTATTCGACAGCGCACACATTTGTAAATACACATGTCTTGTACTGCAGATAGGACCTACAAGCTAATTGATTTAGTTGTGAAACATTGTCTACACTAACACTGATAGCAATTGCCATGGTCGCTATTTTCTGCTTTCCGGGCTAATTTGTAGCGACTGTTTCGGTGTGGGAACGAGTTTGGTGTGACAATGAATTCGGTGTAATCCACATGACCGGCCTTAGTCATGACTTAGCGACCTTGATTTTGTCCTGGTCTGATCCGGGTCTTTAGTGACTGAGCATTCCCTCTGAGACTGCTCTGTGAGCATGTGAATATGATATTGTGTAACACAACACACAGATTGCTAGTTTAATACATGTACATGTGATCCTTCGATTAGGTTTTGTAAAAGTGCAATTATGGTCCTGGTGACACAGTTCTTTAGTACGTGATCTCTAATTTGTTTCTTCAGTGTATAGATATTACAAACATTACCTGTTTGTGTTTCTTCCTCGGTGAGAGCGTAAGTAAACGTCTGGCCTCGATCTTCATCAAATGTTCTCAGTACACCAACTAATGTACCGGCTTTACTGTTTTCATCAACCGAGTTACTGCTCAGAGAAACACTTTTGGGAGCTTCGTTTACATCATTGATCTGTAATGAAAGAGCAATTCGCTCAAGAGTTGCCCAAGTAACGAAAGCCACAAAACATTCTACATTAGCGACTGAATGACGATCACAAAACAATTTTAATATTATGACATTCTTTCAAAGTGACAGTTTCATTCAACGGACTTTCGTCTTCCAGTCTATCTTACAATATAATTTGGTTTCCAGGAAGCTTTTCAGAAGGATACAGTTTATCAGTCAACAATTTGTTTTTAAAGGTCCAAGAAGGCCATAGTTTATCTGTCATTTAATTTTAAAGAATGTCTCAGAAGGCCAAGGCTCATCTGGCATTAGTTTAAAGATGGCCATCAAAGTTAATATGTCTTAATTTCTTGACAGGGCCCTTACCTGTGCACCATGCTTGAAGGGATGATTCCCGACAACAAACTGAGGTTAACAATTTTTGTGTTTACTGGAGGAAGAACATGCACGATACGAAACCGTAGGATTGTAGGAATAGGGTGCAGGCAACAATATGTAGACTTGGGAGTTCTACCTAACAGCCCGTGGGGCTACCGGCAAATGAGCTTACCTTTAAAGTAATGGTTTCTGTTGTAAACACACCCTCTTGATCTGTTGCTCTTATTGTAACCGGTACACTAGTTATCTCTTCAAAGTCGAACATAACGTCAGCAATGAGACGGTTGTCTCCATGGATGGAAAACTGTTCCTTTGGCTCTACGAGTTCAAACACAATCTACAGAAACAAATGAAGCATGAATACACGGGACATAATTAGGTAAAAAGTTTTGTGGATTTTAACTTCTTTATTTACATAGATACAAAGTTTCTATGTGGGTTCTTGCGTCGTTTTCAGGCAGTTGGTATGGAGCAAACGTATGTCACGAGAAGATACACACATAAAAACATATGAAGAAATAATAACAAGGTAGTTGGTTGAAAACGATTGAGGTTTAACAGTAAGTAAATATGCTTACATAAACGAAGTTGAATAAACAAAGTTGGAAACAATTTATGGTTAAACAAACAACAGGTGGAAATGAGTGATTGGAGTCACTGTAACATATCATTATACATGATTATGGTGCCATAGGAGTTGTGGAAGTTTTGTGTATCCATCTCTGCAATGTTTGAGCAGTGCCATTAATAAAATGAATACACCGGGGTTTCCATACAGGATGATAGGTTTTCAAAACTTGGTGCAAGGGGGAAAGTATTTCGATACAAATAGTGAAATGGTTTCATGAACAATAGGTACACATGGATCGCTTTGAATACGTTGTAAACTTAATTGTCTCCTTAATATTATTAATAAGTGTATTGATGCTATGAAAGCCTTTCCGAAGGTAAGGCTGACCTGTAAAACACCTGTATTTTCATTTTCTAATTTAGAATACATATCAATTCGAAATGAATTTGTTGTTATTTTTTCCAATTGATAGAAAATGGGTTATTGTATAATGCATGTCAAAGTTGGTCGGTTCAAGGACTTTTGCTTTATTTTTGAATATTAATAAGTATGATATATATGTCTGTAATTCCAAGACCAAGAAGCTCGAAAATCGCGTATACCCAGACGATATAGTCTTGGGGGTGGCGCCAGGAATTCTCCGACGGGGGAGGGGGCTGAGATCCCCGACGGGGGCCTGAAATCCCCGACAAATACACAAATTTTACAAAAATACGGTAAAATACACTCATTTTCATCGAAATTTCCCCCCAAGAATTGCTAAATTTTTCCCCGACGGGTGGGCTATGATTCCCATGTTCCCATGGCGCCACCCATGTATAGTCTAGAGATTTAGGCAGTCCAGGATATCTTTGGTTGCTGTTTTACTTTATCATTTTTTAAATGTAGTTTTATGAAAATACTTTTGGTACTTATTTTGGGAGATAAAGTAAGTCATATCGCTAAAATACCACTGAACGCCATTTAACACCTCAAATCAAACAGTTAACATTAACAGCTTTTAGTTTGGTACATTTCTTCCTCCAGGGTTCTGTTAATAATAGCTGTCCACTGACGAGAAAGCAACAAAAGTATTGAACCTTGTCATTCTCTGGATCAGAAGCCAAGAGCTGGACAATAACAGTTCCTTCCGCCATATTTTCGTTCACTGCTGTGGGTGAAATAGTTAGGTTGTACGGAGGCTCGTTCACATCCGTCAGTTTAATAGTGAAAGATTTTGATATTTTTAGAGATGTTCCGTCTTCTCCTCTGTCTCTACAAATGACCTGCAATGAAATATAATTGACGTGTTACATAACGACGACATGTTTACTTTATTTTAAGGTATCATCGTGTTTACTAAAATTCATTACATCACCATTACATTAATAGAGTACTTTGTCTGGCTTAGCTGGGGTAAAATAAAGTGTACCATATTTCCTCTAAGAAGCGCCCGGGGGCTTATTTTTTCAGCACCCCTTGACCCCCCGGCGCTTATTAGAGACCCGGCGTTTATTAGCGACCTGGCACTTATTTCTTTAGATTATTGTGACATGTTATAAATACGTTAACGTTTAAACTGAAGTAGAAGGGACCATTCGTTATGCCAATAAAGTGTAAAAAAAGTGAGAATGAATTTAATGGTCTTAAACCCGGCGCTTATTAGAGACCGGGGGCTTATTTTTTCATCTACCCCTTTATCCCCGGCGCTTATTAGAGGCCCGGCGCTTACAAGAGACCCGGCGCTTACAAGAGAATCGGCGCTAATTAGAGGAAATACGGTACTTACAATTAAACCTGATATTCATACCCGGTAGGGGCTGAAAGTGCCCCCCGTCTACTTTTCGATTGTATCTAAACTTTATCAGAGAACATCATCAACTCCGTTTCTCCATTGAGGATAAATTGTTACTATGGCAAAACAAAGTTTTAGTCTATGTTTAAAGACTTTGTTTTTTAAAAGGCTGATTTTCGTCATTTTTGGCAATTCTAATTGTGTACACACACCCTCTCCTATTTATATGACTGATTTGGAAAATTCAATCATAGATTGTGAGTACATTAATTACATGCTTATCTGAACAGTTTACATTAAGGTTCATTGTTGTTTGGATGTACATGTATTTTAAGTGAAAAGTTACAAGTACTGTTCTAGCATATTTTCGATAAAAAAAAATTTAATAGGACTTGTGCGCTTGTCATGACTTACTGGTAGCTGGATGTAAGTTGAATTTGCACAGAAGTTCGCTTAGGCGAGTTCATTTAACTTTGAGGGGTTGGGACAGTGTGGGTGTGTCAGCGAGGTCACTTCGCAGGCAGTGGCTCACCTTATTTAACTATTGTTCATCAGTAGACGCTTCGAGACGGAACAAAGAACCAAAATTAAAAGGCATGACTTACCTTCGTAACATAATGCCGTGCTCTTTCATAGTCAAGTCCTCCTCTTGCCACCACCAGGTTTAGGTCGTCTACAACCTGTTAAAAAAAGGGTGTGTTAGAAACGTTTCACTGTTCCAATATGACTTGCGTCATACCATATCTGACTGTCGGAATGAGAGGGAAAACAATGAGGTACAAGAATTATAATGTATATATCCTCCACCTGGGCAGAAAGACGTTCTTTAGACATCCTTTAGATGCCCAAAACGTACATGAATGTCTCCTATATTAACAATATCTGGAAGCCCAAAACGTTCATGTACATCTATGTCTCCTATATTGACAATATCTGAAAGATGAACTCAGAACACAATCAAAAACAATTCGTTATTTATCACAGAAATGTCAAGGGCCATATCACGCTCTACGACATTGCCAGCGAGAGAGAGAGAGCGAGAGAGCGAGAGAGCGAGAGCGAGAGAGCGAGAGAGCGAGAGCGAGCGAGAGAGCGAGAGAGAGAGAAAGAGAGAGAATACAGACAGACAGAGACAGACAGACAGTTTATTTTCAGTATAAGGCCACAGGCCCAACATACAAAGAATTCTCATCGTATGGTTACATAGCATGCATGTAATTTAGTACAACTATTTCTTCAGTATAGTATCTAC
>JAUELE010257160.1:0-10555 GCA_031471655.1 Diodora aspera | reverse complement strand
GTGAGGTGAGATCTGAGGGGTGAGGTGAGGTGAGATGAGACGTGAGGTGAGGTGAGGTGAGGTGAGAGGTGAGGTGAGGTGAGGTGAGGTGAGGTGAGGTGAGAAGGGAGGGGAGGTGAGGCGAGGGTGAGTGTGTGAGTGGATGTTTAATGCTATATAGTAGTCAAGATTATTATACATTATCAACTGCATATCTGGCAATTCGTATGATATTTTTCTTTGATCATTTCCAAATTGTGAAGGAAATTGGGACAAATGGTATTCCTCCATTTACAGAGGTATCAAGCTGTACAAAGTAGACACAGTTTAAGCTGTTGAACAAAGGACCCAAGACAGTCGACAGTCCTTCCAGTGAAGTTTCCCTCAACCTTGTCCTCACTACCTCCATACTTTTTGTACATGGATGAATTGTCAGGCATCTGTGCACTTACAGTGACAGGCAGACCTACATAATTACCAACAACAGCGATGAAGAGAAGCCCTTGTCATGCACTCAAGCAAATCAACTGCAAACATCTAGTTGAAAATAAATTACTCCTACTTGCATTCCTCTAGATCTGCCAGCTGCTGGACAAGTCTGTCGAGTTGTTCCTCCATGTTCTGTCTCAACTTGGAGGTTTCCTGTTGTCCGCGAGATGCCATGACTCAGGTTCTTTAAAAAATGCTGAATTAAAAACAGATGGTTGAAACCTATTAGTCAACTACCAATGTAGACATAACATTAAATACACAGCTGAAGATATCATGGCCCTATCATGAAAACAAGTTACATCAGTTCAGACATCATTAAATTTCAGAGTATAATGCCAGCATCCATCGACCGGCATATTATACCCTGGAATCACTCCTATTCACGACGATCAACTTGAGGCAGGCGTTTTAGCCAATCAGTGAAGTTTCCATGGCAAAAGCTTGCGTCCAATCATATGGCAATTCTCTCCTTACAATCGGCGACGCAAAGACTTTATGTGTTTAAATTTATCATTTGTACTAAGCTAATTATTTTGAAACATTGATGTACGAAATGCTCGTAAGATTGGCAATGAACAGTCTGATTTGCTAGAGTACAGCGCCGTATCAAAAGTATTCGCGGTTTTGTCAAAATGGCGGACATGGAAGTGACTCGACTCGCAACTTTGAACGATCATTTCATGAACTAAAAGTCATTGTAGGCCTACTCGCATGAAAATTTGGTCATACGACATTTTTGCCGTGAGCCACAGGAAAGTCTCCTTGAAATTGATTTGTATTAATCTTGAATGAAATCTGCCGTCACATTTTTTCAGAAGTCGTAAACGGGTTGAAAGAGTTCGGTTTTTTGTTTTTTGTTTGGGGCGATGCATTGCATGTGCTTTAAAATTTTATCCAGACATTTTCAATGACATTTAAGTCAGGAGATTGTACCGGTCATGTCATAGTGTGGATATTGTTCTTGGAAATGTATTCTTGTGTCACCCTGGCCCTTTGGACGGGACTTTGTAGATTTATTTTTACGAACAATAAAGACGTCTTAAAAAGTTATTTTTGTGTGAAACACATTGAACTGTTACTGGATGGACGTAAGAATCATGGCCAATGTTATAAGCATCAGTAATGTCTCCCAAAAGTTTTCCTTCGTTTGTCTTTCATAGTGCGTATCAAACTTCTTTCCTCCACACTCACCCATTTTTCTGGGTCAACCTGTTCGCGGTGCATTTTCTCGGCTTTCGGTTGTTTGATATTTCTTCCAAATAGACCAAACTGTGAAGTCTGAAATACTTAATGATGTAGCAATTTCTTAACACTGAACCCCACTTACTTTTACATCAATGATGAATTTTTTTCACTCTTTGCCTGTTCACAAACAGTGTTAGAAAGCCATCCCGAAGCAGACGACGTGTGAGGTCACAATGGCTGTGTCCATCATCTCGCCAGCTTTTTGTTGACATGTCAAACAGTGTTGTGCATTAAAAATTACCGCGACACGGAAATAATAGCTGCAAGACGTTAATTACGTAGCATATCTTGCGACGCAAAATCGCAAATACTTTTGATACGGCACTGTATGTCAGTAAACCACAAAATTGAAAGCAAAAGATCCCAATTTTAGCCTTGTATGTGAAGCATTGGGTTACTGGTTCCCTTGCTTTCTCGGTGACACCATGTCAATGTCATTCACCCTCGACTTCTTCTTCCTTGTGTTTAATTCACACCAAATTAATTTATCTCACCCATGAGTGACGAAGCATCAGATTAGACAACCAACACCCACCAATGGGACAGACAGACGTCTGTTGTGATGATCTCGTAACGTGACCCCCATACTGTCTTAAAAATTTATTTGCCAATTTATTTATTACTTCAATATCACTATCGACGGATCAGTGCTGTTGTGTTGATGCATGCTGAAGTTAGAATCTACAATTCGACATTCTGCAGGGGTGTGTCAACTTTGTTTGTAATGGATTGTTTCATAATGAAAGAGTTACGAGCATATTTAACCATACCTTATTTAAGTACTCCGAGTTTTGAAAACTCAAGTTTCGTCTTGCTACTTTAGTCTGATCATTTAATGTTTAAGTGTCTGCAAAACATTGTTCATCTTTTTCTGCTTCACATGATCAAGACCATTAGAGTTATTTCCCTTAGACTGGCACGCTCTGGTAAAGTTCTAAAACATGAAGCGATAACTTACTAAAACGAAATAAGACGTTATTTACCAATCAAAAGACGTTTGAGCCAATGCTATTAATAACAGGTTATGTTTATCTCTCTCTCTCATATATGTATATATATATATATATATGTCTGTTAGAGTTGTATGAAAAATGTTTGTATGGGAATTAATAAAAACTAAAACATAATATTGTAAATCAATATGTATGTAATCTTCAAGGCTTTGATTATCTAAACTGTCATGTAAAGTATGGGAACTGTGATACTATCACTGCGCTATGTCCAAGTTCTTGTGTGTTTGTTTATTTTCTTAAATTTTACAGTTGAATATACATCTGAGGAGACTGCATATGTAAGCGAACCACTTAAAGGCAAACTTGCCGAATTGTACATTTCTGACAATAAAATATGTTTAAACTGCGATTCACAATTACATACGCATACAGTAGCCTACATCTAGCACTATAGGCATTATAAGTAGCCAGGTGAATTAGCAGGTTGGCAAATGCCCCTCCCTCACCCACCAAGGCAGCAACTAGGAGAGTTAAAATCTTATTTTCTGCTTTTTGGTTTACTTGCAGGTGATTTTATTTGGGCAAGGTCACCAAACACACACATCCACCAATACACACACCCAGTCAAAAGATACCCATACGCCCATGTAGTCTACACTTGCTCGACTGAGCTAGACTTACTCAGGGCTCTACATATAAGACCAAAAATTCCAATCAAGGGGCAGGACAACCGTCGAATCACCAACCACATATAACAGTATAATTATTACTGCAAGGAGGCTCAACAAATGAAACTTCCTGATCACTGCCATGGCTATCCAAAGATGGATTCTGATCAAAGAGAAGACAGATGTATTGAACCACAATCAACACTATCTCCCCAGTCATTCAAACATTATTTAGCTCAGTTGGTAAAGCATCCATGCTATGGTACCGGGTTCGGGTCCCATTGGAGAGGACTCATCTTTGCTGCAGCCATCAATCGTGTTGCTTGTTGTGATGATCTTGTGCGCTATCTGACATCACCCTTGGTTCATCACCATCAGCCATAACCCATAGGTTTCACTGCACCAACTTATCCAGATCCACACTAGCACTGGTAATCTGTGCAGCCTTTTTTTTTCCCATTAGACTAATGGTGGTCCCAGATCAACAAAACTACAAAGGGCACAATCTGACATGCAAACTACCCATCGAATGGGAACACTTCAAATTAGGTGAGAATGGTAGAAAGTACAGCGAAAGCATGGACCCTAAATATACATGTGCGTGTATTAAAGGTCAATGACAAAAGCAACAAATTCTCGTTGTAGTCATGTTGACAAGCATCGACATTTTGGGGTCTTATTTTTTCCATCATGCTAATCCATGGCATGAACTGATAAACATCTTTCAGGGCTGGCGGAAGCAACTTAATAGTGGAGGTGGGGCAAGGCTGTGACACAAGTGTCCTACGCAGGCTCTCATGACATTTGATGACATTTAAAGTAGACATGCAGATCTACTGCAAAACACTTTTAATGTCCATACCAAAAAAATCATGTACGTTGCCAAAAGTAGAGGGGGGGGGCTTCCACTGCCCATGTCTTTCAAACGTCCATGGCCTTGTTGGCATCCTGTAAGGTCACACAGAACCCACAGATGAGTCAAGTCAAGATGATATTTTATGTTGCAAGGGGCAATATTTTAACCACAAGGCAAAGTGATGTACAAGATGGAAGGGGGGG
Source organism: Diodora aspera (assembly GCA_031471655.1). Taxonomy (NCBI): domain Eukaryota; kingdom Metazoa; phylum Mollusca; class Gastropoda; order Lepetellida; family Fissurellidae; genus Diodora; species Diodora aspera. Next base: position 6,159 of record JAUELE010257160.1, on the reverse strand, counting down.
GGGGGGATGAAGCCTACAAACTGAAGACTTAATATTCAGCATTTTCAGTTGTCTTTCCTCTGTATCACCATGGTGACAGGTGTTTGTTTCCAGCACAACAGCTGTAACTTGCCCAAGAGTTGACTTGAGCTTGTTTGGACGTTGCTAAGTATTCCGGGCAAACAGCTTTTTCCCTTTTGTGATCAGTCACATCACTTCAAAAGATGTAATTTTGTTGAAAAGCTTTCATCACTTTGAGAATCACAACACAGAGGACTGACACTCAAATATTTTAATAGCACTTTTAATTTCATATTCACAAACTTTTCATGAAAGAAAAATGAATAAATAAAATCCCAAGATCACATATATATGAAGCCGCTGCTTGATGTACACAAATCTTTATGAAAATCGATCTGTAGAATTCCAAGCACACAAGTCACAGCTATGGTTTACAACCACTACAGTACCAAACCTCTAGTTAATTTTCACTAAGATTTAAATTGGCTGGTTTAGATTCGAAACAATCAAACCTCTTTCACATGCAAGACACGGATGATCCATCCAATCCAAAAACAGATAAAAGTACTGAAAAGTGAGTTACCTCCCTTGAATTTATAACTCGGGGATCAAATTTGCATGTAGCACATTTATACAATCTCACTTCAGATCAACTTTTCATCAGTTCTATTCTACGTCTTGTAAGAGAAATAACAAAATCGCAAGGGTATGCTTTAAAGTTTTGAGTATGTTCTGTACATATTACATACCTTGTTTACCACACACCAAAACAGCAATGTACAGAGACGCACCTAACCAATGTTAACACCAACAATTTCTATTTCTTCTCACATAACAGACTTCAAATATCACGAAAGTAATTTTTGAATTAAAAGTGTCAACACTTTGTATTAGTTCTCAGAGTTCAGTGTTTCTTGGGAATTCGAAGAAATTCTCTTCATTTATGACAGGTCTTGTTTTCATGAAAAGTATCAGTCACACTACGAGTCCATTTCTCTCACAAACGCTTAACATGCACATCATGTTCAACTTGTTTTCACTTCTTGGGTTGCTTTTTCTGCTATCTGTAAAGGAAAACAAACATTTTTAAAAGAAATGAGTTGCCTCCCTTGAATTTCTAATCCCACAATAACCATGAACATCATACTTCACAACTAGTTTGAGTAGAAATTAAAATTGAGAAACATTACACAAACATCATGCACCAACATTAGATACAACTGTATATTCAAGGAAACTTCAGATCTGAGTTTGTTGACTGAATATTCACCAACAACTTTCAACAATTTGGGCACTTGGTTTAACAAATCAGTTTTTAAAATTTCTCCAAAAAACATTGAGAGAAAATTAATAAAATATTGTCCCTCAGGAAAGTGAGTGAAATGGATTTTTACCCCCCCCCCCCAATGAAAAAACAACCCCTGTATTGATCCTCAGCTCTTATTGGAGCCAATATGGTCTATGTGTGTGAATATCAGCACGACTTCAAGCGTCTTTAACCCAATTCTTCCGGGGGCTGAAATGAGCGAGCGCGGCTGGCCTACAAGAATTTGCCATATGAAGGCAGACTAATCCGGAACCACGCGTCCCGATGACGTCATAATTATTTCGGTCATGCTACTGCTTGCTCAGATACCATCCCAAACTAGGAGTTTTTTCGGCTCCGATTTTGTTTAAGGGACTAAAAACAATACAGAGGTCCCTTCTTTGTTATGTACATTATAATAATTCATCAACTCGCAACATTGACCTACAGTAGGAAATCAACATAGTTTTGAACCTCTCACGCCGCTATTCTCATGGATGCTATAGTGCCCAACTGTAGGCAGGCTCCAGAATCTCATGAGCGTTATATAGCGCTCACCCGGAAGGAAGATGTTAACCAATGTTCATGCTGCAAAAATGTCAATTGTTTCAGGACTCTGTTCCTGGACATCTGCCCCTCACATGTTCTCACCTTGACAAGTTTCCCTATACGATAAGGGCTCTGAAAGTCATTCTGACAATTGGCATATCCCATCCCGAAACCGGTCCCCACTCCGAATGCTAGTGGCCACGGTCGCCCTGACAACAAAAATTGAGATATATGTTCACAAATGAAAAAATTCTGAAAGTAAGTATGAGTGAGTCAAATGTTTGCGTAACATTCTTGTGGACAGTATATCAGCCACAACACGATAATTCAGTCATTATGAATTATCTGTGACTATATAAGTATATAAGTGACCATATGTAAGTGAGTGAAATGGATTTTTACATTGCAGGGGCCATATTTCAGCCATAGTGCAATGCAATGTGCAAGAGGCACATGAGGAAAAGGGACAAGTACGGTACCCAACCCACCTCCTCACATTGTTCTTGGTTCCAACAATCAAGAAGGAAAGCTCAGAGGGTCACATGTACCATGCTGAAGTGATGAAGTATGTGTGCGCTATTTTTAGATCTGTGGAAGTATCCAGTCAATCCATTTGACAAGCACATACATGACTATGGAAGTGGTCTGTCTTCATAGAATATTAATAAAAAGGTGCAAGAGTCAAGGTAGACTGCAGTGAGTTGGAGACTTGCAGGTGACTAGTCGGCTGTGAAAATATATAGTGGTAGTTTCAGCCTTGTAGTACACAACTGTGTAAGTGTCAACAGTGCAGTCTAAAAAACCTATTACTCTTTCAGATCTAAAGCACCAGGTCATTGTTAATTGTGTTATGAATTCAGGCAAACATGATTTATTATTAAGCTTATTCATTACAGTGTTTCCGCTGGGTGACAAAATTACTGGTCCCTAGACTGAGAGGGTACACATTTACCGGTCCCTGGGAGTGAGTGATTTGAGATTTTACATGGTTTTCAGCAATCTTTCAGCCACATCACCATGGTCTCGCCAACACCACTTTGATGTCAGGGCTCGAAATGCCCGGGCGGGACTCGGTCCCTCAGAAGTATTGTCAGTGAGTCCCTTAAAATGCATAATAAATATGAATTACATACATCACATTCAGACTCTCATTTTCTAAATAACGTAGGACCAACAGTTGCTAAAAGTAAATAAGGAAATGAGAAATAACCCCTCAGCATCTGAGCTAAGGCGGCTTGTGCCTCTGAAAGTAAAAACATGCAAGTTGTTTATTTGTTCGCTCGTGATGTTCCTGATGTAACTGTGTGTAGCAGATATATGTGATTCATCAATATTGAATCAGCCGGTCCCTGGAATTGACCAGCTTTAGTTTTTTTTTAAATCTGGGACTGGTAATTTTTGGCGAACGGAAACATGGCCATCATCCACATTTCAGTGGGGTATTCACAAATCTACCAGTCACATCAGCACAATATCATCAAAGGCATCTGGGTATCAAGAGTATTTTCACAAGTTTTAAAAATTTTGATCAGCCAATTTTATATGTCTCTTTTATATTGATTAGTGATCGACTGAAATTGCTCAACAAACTGCTATGCATACTCCAAAGAAAAACACACATATACTGACGTCCAAAAGAAAGTATACCACGACTTTCAGAGATGGTTGATAAAAGCAACAAATGCTGGCGATTTTTAAAGATATTCATTGAAGAGGGAGAGTTGTTTTAACAAAATGAACACTAAATGAAACTCCATGAAAGTAAGATAATTTTTTTATGAATAGAGACACCCAAAAATAGGAGGTGGTAAAGGTAATGATATATTTTCTCTGTATACTTTCTTTTGGACGTCTGTATATAAGCCAAGGCTGACTGTTAATTGAGCTAAATTGTGACCCACTATCCTGACCCTTCTCCTGTGAGAGAGAGGTTATAAAATCTTTTGTTGTCTCTGCAAGGAATTTACTCACTTTTGAAGAAAAGGACAGAAAAGATGATTCCTAGACCAAGGCCACTGGCTGAAAGAGGACACAATATTTATAAGATTTTAAAAATGATTTTTAAAAACAGCTTGCTCAATGGACACTTAAATCCAAAAGTTAGTCAGCAATAGCTGTGTTGAGTTGGAATAATGTTTTATGTTGCAAGGGCAATATTTCAGCCAAACCGCAATGTGATGTGCAAGGTGCACATCGAGCAAAAAGACAATTCATAAAAGGGATCAATAGAAAGGAAAGTGAAAGCAAAAGATCCCCATTTTAGTTGCTGTGTACGACAAGCATTGGGTTACTGAGGCCCTATTCTATCTACGTGACACCATGTCACTCTCCGGAGCTCCACAGGTTTAGTCATCAATAATTCAGTGAGCGATGTTTAAGAGGGATAAAGGATTTTCTGCATGGTGCTTTTGCCACAGGGCATGTGCTGGGGTTTGTTTCTTTCTGGCAATAGTATATTGGGCACATTTTGACTGAAGGGATTAAGGTCAGTCAAACCGTACCCAGGGGAACAGAGTATTTAGGTATTTTAGTAACCTGTTGGAGAAAGACCCCTTGAGTGACACTTTAGAATAGGTTTCATTTCACTTCACACCATGACCACTTTGTCACTAGTCATCTCGTACCATGTCTAAATTATACAGTATCCAATGATATGTTGCTGAAACATATATCAATCCATTCTGCCTTGTGCATTGTAAATACGTTTATGTCTCATAAACTGTCTACAGACGATCAGTGTTTGAATACATTTTAATATTTTAAATCAACTGAACGGGCACTGGTATCTTGTCACCTGAATGTTAACCCGACGTCGATGTGACCGCTATCAAGCACCCCAAGATATTTTTTGACTTAGGCAGGATGTTGTAATGGTCAGACCATGAATGCCCTATTTTCCAGCAGCTTTCCAACTCAACTCTGGACAGGAAGGGTTCTGTCTCAGGGCACTTGATTGTGGTCAGATCTATGTCGGACTACTCAAATGTATTCTGAATTTATAAATATAAAATGCAATCAAAATTAGATCCAGACGATCAATGTCACTGGAAAATAATTCATGTCAGTGAGTGAGTGAGAGAGTGATCTGGGGTTTTAATGGGGTTTTCAGCAATCTTTCAACCACATCACAGACCCACCGACATCACATCAGTTTCAGTACGCCTGTCTCTGCAGGCTGAAAGTAGTGCAAGAGAGTGCTCGGGCGAGACTCGAACCACAACCGCTAATAACTGAATAATGCTGGCAGATTGCTGGGCCAACACACTAACCACTGCAACATCCTTCGCCCCTGTCAGTGATCTGAGATATGTTCAAAATGTCTCCATAAACAATTTAAATATGGTACAACAGGGGTCGAAATAAGCGTTTAAGTGATGGCCCTGTCCGGCTAAAATCGCTATTTGTCCGTCGCATATTATAACGACAGGGTCAGAAATAAGAGCAAAGGTTCGGCTAGCCAGTCGGGCTAGTTAGTCTTGAACTCAACTAGCCCTCCCCTTTCACAAATAGCCCGCACTCACACACAAGAAATTGTTACTTTGTGAATAAAACAATGTTTGCTACACATTTTTCAGTTAACCATTAGCCTAACACATAAAACACAAAATAGTAGGTCATTGAATCTTTTGCTATATTTATCAACACAAGCAACAGATCCCACACTGTTACACGAATGTTTAATGGTTTAGTTGGTAATACTTCCATGAAGTACAGAACGCTCTCACTCTAACTTTCTCTCAGATTCTAACATGACTGTCATCTGGTTACTCTGCTGAATGTCTGAAAGATTGCTTCTCCAATCAGTTTTGGTGATATTGTGAAACGTGAACTGTTAGGGCGATGAATGGCATGCACATTATTATTAAAGGGGGCAAAATTTTCAACTAGCCAGTCGGGGTACCTGAATTAATGTTTGTCTTGCCTGTCACAAAAACTGCTAGTCTCACGCTGTCGGGCTAGCGCTTATTTCTGTCCCTGAGATAATGGCACTTAATGTCTCATTTTAGATACCGGTATACCATACATAGTCTGCCTTCCCCCCCCACCCCCCCCATTGGACCCCTAGATTTTTTCTTTCACAATTAATTGATCAAAATAATGTATCAATACAGTGTTTCCCCCAGAAATATTTTTACGGGGATGGCAGGGGGAGAATACAGTAGGTTTCCCGCCCCATGGCGAAAATTGGTTAAAATTATTACTACTTTTATGCTGATATAATATTAGTAAAATGATTAAAACCCAATACTGTTACATATAATGATGTAATCTATAAATACACATCTGTAACATTACAGTGAAAC
>JAUELE010257138.1:0-10556 GCA_031471655.1 Diodora aspera | reverse complement strand
ACAAGGGTTTTTTTGCGCCCCCCCCCCCCCAACACTCCCTGATCCTGTCCTCCCAAATTACACGGCCTTTTCCCTGCTCTCTCCCCTCAGGCCATCTCCTCAATCCTCTCTCTCCCACAAAGTCAGTTCTTCTCCCCCCCCCCCCACACACACACACTCCCTGAACCTTTCCTCCCAAATTACACGACCTTTTCCCTGCTCTCACCCCTCAGGCCATCTCCTCAATCCTCTCTCTCCCACAAAGCCAGTTCTTCTCCTTCCCACCTCTCCCCAAGTTACTCGATGCTATCTGGCCCCAACCAAACACACCAGTCGTTACGTACTGTACCATCATCCCTCCGCAAATAATTCTATCAACCTACCTTTGCCTTGTTTCATCTACCTTTACCCTAGCCCCTCTGATCCTTTTCCTCGATTTTCTCTTTCTCCCCAATCCTTTAATCACTCCCATCCCCTTCCTCAGTAAAAGCTTCTTCTGTCTACACCATTTACATTGCACTTGCTCTTGCAGTGCTCTAATGTTGTCCCCAAAAATTATAAGTCTCTCTCTTCACTACTGCTGTGAGTGAGTTTTCCCTTTGCCTCCGCTTTCTGTTTCGCAAGCACAATGTTTGTTTGTTCACCAGCTTTGACATCATAACACACACACACACACACACACACACACACACACACATGAACTGCCGTCAGGTGAAAAGTTGTTAATGGAAATGATTAAACGCCATCTTTGACCACATGTTACACATGTATTCTTATGCCATGTAGTTTGATCTGCATGTCTGTCACTAACAAGAACATAATCCCCTTCTTTTCCTCCTTAGCCTTGAGAGTGTACATCTGATAGTATAACTTCTGCAAACTGAGCAAATGAGAGGACAACACCACGCATTGTTACTTGCACTAGGTGTACTGCAGGGTTCTTTGCTACATCCAGGTATTTTTATTGTTCTGTCAGAAAAATCAAAGAGGTATTGATGTACTCTAATTATCGCTCGCTTCATGGCTTAAAACTTGCTTTTGATGTACCACATATACTAAGTCATGCACTAGCAATCTCTACCTGATATCAATGTATGGTGTTTTCAAATGAATTTATTTCAAGACGAAGAAAACCGGTTGTGAATGTTTTCTCTCTTTCAGAGACATTAGACAATGCAAAGCTTTGCTGTTCTATATTTTTCAGATGTAATTGCTCCTCTTGTCGTTTAAAAAACATGCTGACGGTAGTTACATATCACACTGTATAGGTACATGTAATCAAAACATCATTCAATTTGTACCTATATCTTTTAAACTTTACATTTGATTCAACATTTTGAAGTCATGATTATTTCCACTGAAAAGGAGGAATAAGGTGGTTCAATAGTCACTAATTTCGAGTTTTGGTCAACTTTAAATCAATTTGTTTTGAAAAAGTGCTTTCAGTTACAAAATATCGTGTCAAAGTGCAGTTTAACACTTTCTTATTTATAATGAAGCTTTAGTGAAAGTTTTAAGCCCGTATAATCGGTTATGATTTATCTGTTTTCGCCAATTAAACACGTTACGAGCTTAATGCCATGAGTTCAAATATACCCCTTTTCTGTTATTTTGAGCATAAAGGAAAACGTTTAAACGTGTGACAAATTCGGACTCGCGTTAGAAATACGTCTGAGATGTGGCACAACCCCACAATAAAATTTTCCAGCAGTTGCTCCCGATCTATGGACAAAAATCATAAATCAGGACATGGGGACTATATTATACTCTCCTATTTTGCAGACTGTTACGTGAGTTGGAGCGTGCTATGGCTCATAGGGTTCTTTTAATCCTCCAATTCTTAAACTCTAGCCAAGCTAAAAGGGAGAGTTTGGGTTACATTTTCCGAGGCTGATACATGTACATCGTATATAGTGATTAACACCAAGAGTTGTTGGCAAGTGGTGGCAGGCTTGTAAGCAGCCACCTTCAAAGGGAGACATAATTTGCAATTTGGAAAGAGGGGGGTTTTGTAAATAAATCATTGAATTATATTTCATTTGAATCCAAGAATTGTAAATGTTTTATAACTACTCTATCCGTTTCTGTTGCCTTGAAGATGACATTGATATAAGCTAACACGTCAAGTTTAGGAGCATAAAGCTTACCGCCTGTCTTTGTTGTAACAGATGTGTCTCTCTGAAACCATAATATTAAACCAATATCAAAATTTTCTTTTTCCACATATGTGCCTTTAAGAGGAGGTCAAGATACCAAGAATCACGACTGAGGAGCAGAAACACTTATAATGTTTAAAAAATTCACAATCACCTGTGCGAAACAGAACATACACTATTTTTCCATGAGTTGTTTTATCGTACATAAGGGCACATGCTTGCGCAAAGTATTAAATGTAGAGTGCCGATTCGTTTCACGGTCCATAAAATGTATTATTGCAAACTTTACTTGACTGAAATCTGAATGTTATAAGATGTACTCCGCAAAAGATAAATCGTAAATTAAAGATGATTATTTCTTATTACATAAACACATAAAACTGGCACCACTGAAAAACTCGAAAACTGAAAGTTGTGTATTACGGAGTTAAGATCTATGCCAAAACAAGTCAAAACAATTTTCGAATATTTTCTTTTAGTCAGAGTGAGTTAGGGATTTGGGGTTTAAATTGGCTTTCGGCAATCTTTCAGCCATATCACCATGTCAAGGCTCCTGTCTCTCCGAGCTGAAAGAGAGGTGCGCGGGCGGGACTTGAACCACAGCCGTCAGGGCTGACAGATTGCTCAACCGACGAGCTAACTGTAAGTCAAAAACCCAGGTTATGCAACCTACTATTTCCAAGTTTGTAAGAAGACATTGTGGTTCGAAAAGCTAGCATAAAACCGGTTAATACACAATCATAGCCCCACTAGTGCAGAACATCCATGTATATATATATATACATGTTCCTGTAATGATGAACTGACGACGAAATTGGTGATTACTGTTCCCACTGTTGACGATTTCGGGAGTGACCATAGGATTAAGTAATAGAAACTAGAAAGAAGTCCATGAGAGGCATACCATCATGCAAAAGGCGCGGTCTAATATTTACAGCTTAATATGATCATACTAATTATCATTGTCACCCCCAAATATTAGGACATCTGAGTTTGGAGAAGTGACGAAATACAGAAATAGTTTCTTAGATGTATCAAAGATTTAGTGAATCAAAGAAGAAGAATATCAGATACAGTTCTAATCTACATGATCAAGGATCCACATAGTTTCACTATCATATTATTGTCATATGTGGTCCCATATAAAAAAAAAACCCAGTCACAATAACAATTAGCACGGGTACATAATGATATATTTTCACTTTGCTTCCATGCCTATGTATATCAGTAAGTTAATATCCCAGAACTGAATGACTTGATACGGTGACATCTGCGAGCTATGGACGCTACTGACAAACCAAGGATGATATTTAGATGGAACAGCGCCATATCTACACTGCGTATAGCAAAAGTGGTCGAGGCCCCAAAGATGGGATTCGAACCCTCAACCTTCGGATTTGTGACCAGATGCTCTACTAACTGAGTTATCCCGCCTGCCCAGCGCTTTGTCACGGAATTATGTATCGAGGCGGCAGTGTTTGGTTATTTGCATGTTGTGTTGTTTCCAGTTCTGTCAGTTTAGTTAAGACAACATACATGTAATCATTTTTTTTAATTATTTCCCCAATAGATGTCGACTGCACTGAACATGAATAAACACCCACGTTTATGTTGACCGAGTCATGGTTTCGGGATAATCACTTTTGTGTATAATTCCTGTATATTTAATAAACTCTTAATATATTTTTCTCAGTCGACTTCGATGATGCGTTGCCTGATCAGATTGCCACAGATTGCCTACTTCGGAATAACTTAGAGACCGACAGGCAGGTTACTATCACTTTTTTTTGATGACCCAACACATTTTGTGTATTATTTGTTTTTATGAATTCCCCCCCCCCCCGGCTCCACGAAGCCTGTGACATTTTAATAACAAAACATTTAAGTTAAAAAGTTATCATTTATACTGATTTATGCCCCTCCCGCCAACCAATAGCTGTGTCATTTCAATAAGTATCGCCCTCTATAATTAAAGATCGATCCCTAAGCGCGTACCTCAAAAGCGGGGCGCAATCTGCCAGCCTTGGCGTCTGTGGTTCGAGTCCCGATCGGGCACCTCTCTTTTAGCCTTGAGAGACATAAACTCCCACATCAACGTGATGTTGGTGAGACAGTGGTGATGTGGCTGAAAGATTTCGAAAGCCACGTAAAACCCCGAATCACTCACTAAAATCTGTCCATTCATTCTACTTGTGATCTGGCGATGGTAAGAGTCCTGACTGTCCCTTATACCATAATAGAAGGTATTTTCCCCGCTTTGCCCAGAGGGGCATAGGATAGCTCATGGTTAACGTGTCGGTCCAGTAATCTGCCAGCCTTGGTGGTTGTGGTGATATGGCTGAAAGATTGTCACAAATCACGTTAAACCCAAACTCACTCACTCACCTCAAAAGCTTATCTTGATGTAGTCATTATATCGTTTCTCTGGCGTGATTGGATACAGTTCTTAAGGCTGCTTTCAGCATCAGCGAAATCATGATTCTCATCTCAGGGCGAATCAGAAAAACTCAACATTCCGCTTGTCAGGATTGGAACATGCAACTGCTTACGCTGACTGCTAGGCTTACGGATTGCTCTAGTGAAACTGAGTACCTAGTGGGAAAGTGATGGTAATGTCACAGTTAATCTCCCAGCGTCCAACAGGCAGCTTGGGTTGTATACTCGCTGGGGCGTTGAGGAGGGTTTGCACATTGTTCCAATGGCCAGGGTAATAATGTGGAGCGGTTTTGGGATTGCATGAGTTTAGCGCTGTATAAGACTCTTCATTACTATTATTGTAAATAGATGAACCTTTGGTCGGTAAATTAAGTTAGGGGCGAAACATCGTTTGAGGCTCATTGAAGTCCAGAACCAACCTGGAGATGAGATTATCTGGCATTAGACACACTAACAGTTCATTCTCAAATCGCAATACCAGATATGACACGGAGTGAAGTTCCTTTTTAAACATCAACAAAAATACAAAGACTGTATTAGTATAATTTATTCCATATTGAAGCATAGCCTTGACATGGAAAAAATAAATATGGCATAATGGTGGGGATGGAAGTATTAGTAATATCAGTTCCCTGTGGACAAATGATAAAATCTGGGCTACAGGTATTCCATGCACAAAACAAGAGGTTAGAAATGTTAAGTATGTAAAAAATACTTGATTGAGATATTAAATTGTTATGAATTTTTACAATAAGCATACGGACAGATATAGCATAGGACGTGTCTTCAATACAAAGTGATGTAAAATATAAACAGTTCGTACAGACATCTTGGTTTGTCTTGTCATGCAGAGGATCATCTTGGAAAATCAAACAATTTAAAGTTATTCTCATTTATATTCTGCGTTATATGAGGTATTTGTTGTATTCTCTGGTACTGTGTAAGGATGTGCATTGCTGTATCATTTCTGCATATACTTAATCAACTGCCGAGTGTCGACACTGTGTACACATTTGTGTCTGTATATTCAGGATCAGTCTCAATGTATGCAAATATTTCATATTATGATTGCATCTGCACTTGCTGACGAATGTTTCTTATAGCAGCTGTTTTCGTATCTCCAGTCTCAGCTGTATCTGTACGGAGATTGTGCGGTGTCATCTATACAGTAGTACCTAATCGTGGATACAAATGTGTATTTTTTGTGTTAACATACATTGCTTGTACTCTCTCCTGTCACAATCTGTATGAGCGCGATTGTTTGCGGCTTAAAGAGAATTATGCTATACGTATTTAAAAGGTGCAGAACAGTGCAATTTCAGCATAGATTTACAAAATCATGATACAAAAGATCTACCATGATCTACAACCTACCAACTTATACACATATATATTTGAATTTACATAAAATACACACAACATATCCTGCATTGGTTTAGCACGCGTAAGTCTTATACTTCAAGTTGTATTGTTTCTCTCAAACTCGTTTTGAAAGTAATGAAGTACATATTCTCTCGTTAGAGAATGATTTTGCATCAATTCACTGTGCCAGTAACATAGAGCAGCTTTCTAAGCACGTTATTAATAGACACACAGTTTAGCCGCTAAATTTCTCGTCATATATGCACGTCAGCTGTCGTTGGAAACCGCATACACAAGCAGCACAGGCCATCCTGGTCAACGTGGCAGCCATCAACTACAAGACAATACAAACTTTATCAGCTGAGACACCAAGAACATGTTCTTTTACTATTTTCTATATCTGATATGTTCATTACGTAACTGCATATAACGGAGGGGCGAGTGCATTTTTATCGAATTCAAACACAGGATATTGGCCAAGAGAGTTATCCTGTATATAAAATAATATATTTTTTTTTTTTAACGCTTTCCAAAATCTGTTCCACCAAATAGGACAAGTTATTAAGCATGTATTTACTGTTAAGGAAAATATGATTATATATGTTATATCGGAATATTTTTAATTAGGTTAAATATTTCGATTTTTTGGGGGGACCTTGCCTCAACGAGGGACACTCTGTTGCTTCGATTTTGTATGTAGCATATTTTTATCATACAGACATTATTAAAGATGATTATTATAACTTGTTATAGAGTGAATGGTGTCTGAATGGTGTATCTGTCTGTGTTGTCCAAACAAAATCCCAGAATCCTCTTGTTGCCTATCTTTGTTACTGTACTGTTATTTGGGTAATGCTCTGGCTTACCTGAAGGAAATTGTAACTTGGATTCTGTCAATAAAAATTATTTTTAAAAACCCCCAAAAAACCACATAGAATCATATAGGGGTATCACATGCAGGGCTTAGAAATGAGACCTTGAAAATAATTCACAAAAGGGCTTCTGTGGCACTATTGAGATCTCAGAGAATTCTCTCATAATATATGTAAAAAGGTCTCAGGGAATTAAATAACCAAGAGGAATTCAGGGAGTATCATGTGTGTGAAGACACTGAACACGAACAATTCTGGAGCGAGGTGCTACATGGTCAGGGTCTTAGATTAACACGTGTGTCCTTGAATAAACCAAGGAATACTTTTTTAAATGATGGAAGAGAATAAAAGAACGGTAGTTGGAAACATTGCCAAGTGAAATATCATCTCACGTATTCCACGTACATGTATATGTCAAGGGGTCATCGGGAGGAATGAAGGATACAACAGATACTGACAGTTCATGTGATTCATGGCTGATTGGAATATACAACATGTTCAAAATACATTGTCAGTAAAATATAATATGTACCTCTCTTCCCTCATTCGTTTCCATTATGATATTTGACAAATCCACAAAACCACAAGATAAAGCATTATTTAATAATCGCAACAAAGTCTTGGAATAAACGATCTCAAATTAAACTGTATCATGTGGATTACACACTGAGACATCTAAATATAACGTATTTCGGTACAAGGACTAACTACTGACTCCCACAATCTGGAAACTAAGACTGGATGTATTATGATAATAACAACACCTGGAAGGAAGGAACCCAAACTAAAGTGATATAAACTATAGGGGCTATGGGCGTGAACCTCGTGTGCGGAGTGTGGCGCAATATAGGTATCCTCATTAGTATTGTTCTATCTCAAATGTACAGATGGAAACGTTAAATTGCATTTACAGTATGGACTATATCTCAGTTGAACAGATGGAAAAGTTAAACTGAACTTACCACATAGACTACATGTATATCTCAGGTGGACAAGCTAAACTGCATTTACAGTATAGACTATACTTCAGATGAACAGATGGAAAAGTTTAAGTGTACTTATAATAAGGCCTATATATCTTCGATGAACAAATCCAAAAGCTAAGATCCAACAGTGAAACTGCATTAAATTATACAATAATTGTTATACCTCAGGTGAAAGCATATCGAAAAGTTAAACTGCATTTATAATAAAGACTATATCTTCGATGAACACATCCAAAAGTTAAACTGCATCTATACATATAATAAGTGCTGTATTTCAGATGAACATATCGAAGGGTTAAACTGCATTTATAACAAGGACTACTCTCAGATGAACAGTTCCAAAAGTTAAGCTGCTTTATAACGAGGGTTAAGTCCCGGATGAACAGATTGAAATAAAGTACATTTATAGTAAGGACTGTATCTCAGATGAAAAGATGGAAAACTGTAACGGCAGTTTGATAAGAACTATATCTTAGAAAAATTAAACTGCACTTACGATATAGACTATATCTCAGATGAACAGATGAAAAGTTAAACTGTGTTTATAATAATTATTGACTATATATCTGCGATGAACAAATCCAAAAGTTAAGATCCAAAAGTTAAGCCGCAATCATATAATACGTGCTATATCGCAGATGAACATATGGAAAATTTAAACTGCATTTATAATAAGGATTACTCTTAGATGAACAGTAGTTCCGAAAATTAAGCTGCTTTATAATGAGGATGATATCTCGAATGAACAGATCGAAAGTTAAGATTCAAAAGATAAACTGCATTTATATAAAAAGTGCTATATCTCAGATGAACACATCTAAAAGTTAAACTGCATTTGTAATACGGACTAAATCTTTGATGAACAGATTCACAAGTTAAACTGCATATATACAGATAATAAGTGCTGTATCGCAGATGAACATAATCGAAAAGTTAAACTGCATTTATAATAAAGACTATATCTTCGGTGAACAGATTCACAAGTTAAACTGCATATACACAGATAATAAGGGCCCATAATAAGTGCTCCATCTCAGATGAACATATCGAAAAGTTAAACTGCATTTGTAATAAAGACTATATCTTCGGTGAACACATCCAAAAGTTAAACTGCATATATACATATACTAAGTGCTGTATTTTAGATCAACATATCGAAGGGTTAAACTGCAATTTTTAACAAGGACTACTCTCAGATGAACTGTTCCATAAGTTAAGCTGCTTTATAATGAGGGTAAAGTCTCGGATGAACAGATCGAAATAAAGTACATTTATAGTAAGGACTGTATCTCAGATGAAAAGATGGAAAACTTTAACGACAGTTATGATAAGAACTATGTCTCAGATGAACAGATCCAAACGTTAAAAAAAATTTTATTGTAAGGAATGCACGTACATTTAAGGACACTTATAACAGTAAATTGGATAGTATTTAAGAAATGTATCTTAGTATAATTCAGTAAATTTGTCGTTAGTTACCTGCGTCATCTATGCCTCGAACAGAACGAATGAGACAGTGTAACGTAGTTCGGGTGGACTCCGTACGTACTATTTTCCTAACCTCACACGACGTGATTTGTACGGGAGGATACCACTCGTCATATTTGGCCGACCTCTTCAGGCATATTTATTCAACAAGTCCTAGTTAAATAACGGTCCATTCAGAGAGCCTCGTTCTGATGTCACGAAGACGATCGGGGACTTAACATTTTGACATCAAAATTTGCTTCATTCAAATTGACCTAGATCCAAGACTTTAAATTTTTTGCATCAAGATAGTCTTGTTGTGACTTTTGCCATTGGAATTTTTTCAAACTGTTTATTTTTTTACGTTCTCCAGAAAATATGTTCCAGATAGGTTACGGCTAGTTCGGACTCTAACTCTTGAACAGTGTCACATTTCTTCACTGAACTTGTTAGGTACATCAGGCTAGTAGCCTGTAGTTGTGTCTTTTGCTGCTGTAGGAATATCCTTCGTCAGTTGCCAGCGCAAAAATTTGGACTTAGACTACTTTTGCATAGTATTTTGTGTTGTTGGAAGCGAGTTGTTTTGCAATCTCATTTGACAAATGTTATAAGAGGATAGAACTTAGCTACAACGTGTATATGTACGGTGGTGCGTATGCGTATGTCGCATGGGGGGATACAAAGGCATTGAAATGAGATCATTCTATGGTGTAAAATTTGAAGTTTTGGAAATTTGATTCAAGGCCCGGCCGCATCATTTGTACACAAAGAACAGGTTGCTGGTACCTCAACCGAAAGAAATTATATTTAGCTGACAATTTAACAAACTATGGCGCTGTGAGAATGTTGAAATGGTAAATAACGATAAAATAAAATATATTATCCAAACGTAGCATAACATGTTGGCTACAGATGAAATCACATGCGATACCTGCTTTCCAAAAATTCAGATATATCACAACATTAAACGAAATCTCAAGCACAGTAAAGTCCGAGATAAAAGAGTTCTTGAAAATCGGAGTCAATACAGGTTGAAATCCGGAACAGAGTTGGTTTCATATTCTTTGTTGGTTTTCAAAGTTAATTGTTGTAGCCTAGGTCTGTTGTTGGAATGGTTGATGCTTTCATTAATGCTTGGTTGATGACTTGAACACAGGTGTTGTCGACAATGGTGATCAAAGTAGTTGTCGCTGCAGAATATCCTGATATAGATGGTTTGAAGATCCAGAACAAAGTGGTTTTGGTTGATGGATTTGTTGACAATGTCGCTGCTGTCGATGTTATCGTTATCATCGTCG
>JAUELE010257127.1:0-10556 GCA_031471655.1 Diodora aspera | reverse complement strand
TTCATTTTCTTTTTTACCGTCTTTTTTTAAAAATGTTTTTTATATATATTTTTTTATTTTTTAAAATTTTTATAATTTAAATTTTGAGTGAATTTATTTTTATGTGATTGTGTTATTTTTGCCATTCCATTTTTCATTCCATTTTAATAGTTGTTACTATTTTCATGATTTGATAAGTTTTAAATTGAATTTGCTGTTTCTTTTTGGTTTAGGCGGGTATTGTTTTAACCCTTAAATTGTTAAATTAGTAGGTAAACTGAGGATTGAAAATTTTATAAATTGTTTTAAAATTTTAGATCCTTAAATTGATAAATTAGTAGGTAAAGTGAGAATTAAAAATTTTGTAAATTTTGTTGGGGGCTAATGGTATATTTACCATTACTAAACTTTATAAATTGGGTTCCGATAAACTATTGACGTTTAAAGAAGATTTAAAGCTTAAATCTTGAACCACACACTGTTTTATTAATTGATTAACCTTACAAATTCGTTCTTAGAGACCAAGCATGAAGAGCTATCTTGACTTTCCCTAGAGCCATGACTCTTCTCAACATTCTTTCTTCAGATAAAGGGTTTTCTCTCTTCCGTAATGACTTGCCTTTGTACAGGGAAATTCCATAACGATGAGAACCGCAGTTGGACAAGATCGATCTTTTTAATTGGATGATGACGAACGCATGTTCGTAGATCAATCTCCGCTTCACGTTCCTTCAAATACGACAGATTAATGAGGGTAATCTGACTCACTGGAGATAGAATAATAAAATAAGTATTCTGTTCAGTTCAATGCCATCACCACTCACGTGTCGCTGATCTGAGATGTTTGCAGTCACGTATGCTCTCAGTGTTAAAAAACAATGACACAGAGACTGTTTGATGTTTAACGAGGATGTAGGTTGCAGTTTGGTTTGTTGCACAGGCCAAAATGATTGGTTTAAGGTGTGAGCGAGAGTTTCACGAGTCGTCTGCCCGGTCACGTATAGAGCCGAGTAGCTACGCAGGCCATGTGGCCTATATACTGAAATAAACTGTCTGTCTGTCTGTCTGTCTGAGTAGCTACGAATGATATATATGTTGCAACCAGCTTTTAACACTCGATGCAAGTATAAAAGTCTTCCGTCCATGGAAACGAAACCAGCTTTCAATCAAAGTCCGACTTTTACCAGCAATGATATTAATTACACTCACACATCGACTTCTTTCTTGACATAATCAATTCAGAGGAGAACCTCGTTCGTCTCTACATCTTTTAAGAACTCTTATCTTTCATCCGGAGCGAAACATCCTTCTATCTGACAATCAGATGCTTGTTGTCAACTGTTGTACGTATTAAACTATAAAATGTCTCAAGACATATTTGCATTTATTAAGCAACTGCTCGAAAGAATGGAATAACCCTTTGGAGTTGTTCATGTATGTTAACAGTTTTTCAGGTTACCTGTCATTGCTGCCGCCGTCGTGATTATCACTGATCATCGCTACTATTTTGACAGTGAAATATAGTTTCAATCTTGTCACATTTCTCTTGCGCCTATCGAAGCAAGACCGGCCTCAGTCTAACGAAAAGTGACTACAATAAGAAACTGGTTTGGAAACTACTTTAAGGAAAGATAACTTTGAATTGCCGTGCACCTTGGCTTGATAATAATTTTCGGGCAAAGCGATGTTATTAAATATATTTTATACCCAAAATATCATACAATTACGGACGTAACAGGTACGAACATTTCTGTTGTAAATGACCATCCAAACAAATTAAATATAACAACTTTCAATGGAACTATTTTGTCGTATCGCTTCTTAACGTGCACCTGGAAGTCGCATGGTAAATCTCGGCTTAATCGGTAAAGGCCTATGTCAAATCGGATGCCACCCATTACGATTGTCATTCCGCCGCCATGAGACTCATGACTGCTCACAAGACGAATACGAGTCGTCTGCCTGGTCACGTAAAGAGACGAGTACCTACGAATGATATATATGTTATAAACAGTTTTTGACACTCGATGCAAGTATAAAAGTCTTCCGTCCATGGAAACGAAACCAGCTTTCAATCAAAGTCCGACTCTTACCAGCAATGATATTAATTACACTCACACATCGACTTCTTTCTTGACATAATCAATTCTTGTCTGAATTCCAGTTGGCCGACGTAACTAAAACGTTTCTCCGAGATTTTGGTTATTTAATTACCTTAAAAAAAGAAATAGAAAAATGAGGCATGAGAACACGTGTCGGAAAAAGATTGAATGCTCTTGGTAGATACATGTACTTGTGTTAGTACAAGATAAGAAATTCTGAAAGAAAATTCCATGTGATTTGTTTGCATTAAAATCCATTTGTTTTTGTCTGCAGATAGAAGAAAGCACGTAATTCGCTGGGACATTCAAGTTAAAGGTTAGCTATAATAATTGCATCGTGACAATACAATTCCCAGGCTGGGAAAGAAATCAGATGAGTGTTTCTAATTATGGGGTTTCTTTGCACGAGCTATAAAAGTTATGTCAAACGACATGCTAGACATATTGCAGGGAATGGACCTGTTTAATGTCATGGTGCTTGTGAGTCTATGGTGATGCAATCATAAAGAAAGCAGCTGCTGAATTAACAAAATCACTTCCTTCTTCTCCCATGTTTGATTGTTCCTTGAAACGAAGTTGATCAAGTGACCAATGACAATCACCGCACAGGGTGTAAGTCTTCAGATAGTATACATAAAACGCTGCTTGTACCAATAGTTACAAGACCAAACGCGAAGAGCTACTTTCAATATTTTGAGCTTCCCTTGAAATGTGTCTCTTCGCAAAATTTCTTTCTTTAGATAAAGGTTTTTATCTTTTTCGTAAGAGATCGTGGATCAATCTTCCCTCCACGTTCCTTCAAATATGACAGATTAATGAGGGTAATTTGACACACTGAAGATAGAGTAATAAAATTGGTATTAAGTTCACTTCAATGCCATTACCACTCACGTGTCGCTGATCTCAGATGTGTGCATCATGCTCTCAGTGACAAAACGTTTTGGCTTCTTAACGATGATGTATGTTGTGGTTGGGTTTGTTGTACGGGCCACAAGCAAAGCTTCTCAGGTGGAACTCTCGCTCAAAAGGTGGTGATATGTTTTTCCTGCAAGAACCAACGTTGCTACAAATAATGAATTATAGACATTAGTGTGAAGGTAATAGTTTTCAGGCATATTTAAATTACAGGTATGTCGCTACCGGAGGATTCAGTTGGTGTGTTGAAACAAAACTGTGGTCATAGGTTTCAACAGCCCTGTGAGTTTGACATCTTCGTGGTCTTATTGTGATGATCCTCACAACTGATTTAGTTGTCGTCCAACTCTCAATTGCAGTAATGTTGGATTTCCTCTGGCGGTAAACTCCAAAGAAGAAGAGGAAAATGAGGAGACGAATGTCCTCCTTCAAAATAAAAGAGCTGGTTGCTATGATTTATGTTTGCTCTCCAAGGTCCATTGCTGACACACCCTGGTAAATCCATTTCAGAGTTGAGGTTTTACTTTGATACAGTCTCACATGTAAGAGTCAGAAGTTGAAGATGTTTTTAGAACAGCTTTCAGCTTCATCAATGTTCCTCCTTCCACTTTAAACAGAGAACTGGGCTGATACGTGGAATTGGATTGATACTTTTGAAAGAATTATAGCAAAAAAGACCATTCGGCTCTCGATTGTACTATTTGAGCAATTGTATGCCACAAAATATGATATGATCATATATGATCATCATTTTGGACTAAATATAAATAAATATTAGTGAGTGGAATTTTATTTGATTCATATCATGTCGGATGAGACGACTCTCTCTTAATAAATATAAAAGTCTTCCGTCCATGGAAACGAAACCTGCTCTCAATCAAAGTCCGACTTAAACAGCAATAATATTAATTACACATGAACATCGATTTCTTTCTTGACATGATCGATTCTTGTTTGAATTCCATTTAGCCGACGTAGATAAAGCGTTGCTTGCTGATTTATGGGGTATTTAATTATCATTAAAGTCGAAATAAAAAATAGGGATCCAGAACACGTGTCGGAAAGAGATTGATTCATCTGGTCGGATACATGTGTCAGTAGAAGATAAGCAATTCTGAAAGAAATTCGCTGTCATTTGTTCGCATTAAAATCCATTTGTTTTTGTCTGCAGATGGATGTTGGTAATCCGATTGAACATTCAGGTTGAAGATTGGCTATTGTAATTGAATCGGGATAATACAATTCCCAAGCTGGAAAATAATCCGACGAGTGTTTCTTCTATTTTGAATTCATCGTTAAATTTTAACTTTGCATCTTTTCAGACAACAGCTGCAGAAGTCATGTCAAACGACACGCAAAATACGACAGACAAATTGCAGGAAATGGATCTGTATATTGTCTCGATAATTTTCTGTCCATGGCGAGGCATTCGTGAAGAAAAAACAGGTGATGAAAAGAGATTACATACTTCTTCACCAATGTTAACCTTTTTCAATTCCTTGTTACAAAGTAGACCAATGGGGGTAATGTAATCGAAAACTAACTAATTTGGAAATGTTGCTTGACTCTTGTTCAGCCGATGTGGCGTTGGCAAGTTTGGGCTGTATTGTCATTCATCCATGGAGATGTGTTGGACTGGCTGTAGCTATTGTTGTGGGGTTTTCAGCGTTTTGTAAAATTTGTCTGTGTGGTTTTATTAACTTTTGAATGGTGTCCTACATACAACATAGACGAATGGGGTAACGTTATTGGCAAACAACTAATTTGCAGCATGGCGCATTGTTAGCGGATGCAACGTTGGCAAGTTTTGTTTGGGTTGCAGTCCGTCAATAGAGATGGTGTTGGACTGATGATAGTTGAGTGGAAGTGTTTTTCGTCCTTGTTTCACGTTTTTTGTTTGATGCGTACATGATGTCTTTTGTAGTGTCTTATGCGTACGACAACGATAGTGTCCTTTGTTGTGTCTTATGCGCTTGATAATATCCTTTGTAGTGTCTAATGCGCTCGATAATGTCATTTGTCCTTTGTAGTGTCTTATGCGTACGATAATGTCCTTTGTAGTGTTGTATACCTTCTATAGTATCCTTTGTAGTGTCTTATGCGTACGATTATGTCATTTGTAGTGTCTTATGCATTCGATAATGTCCTTTGTAGTGTTGTATACCTTCTATAGTATCCTTTGTGGTGACTTATGCGTACGATAATGTCCTTTGCAGTGTCTTATGCATTCGATAATGTCCTTTGTAGTGTCTTATGGGTTCGACAGTGTCCTTTGTTGTGTCTTGTTCGTTCGATAATGTCCCTTGTTTTTTGCAGTGTCTTATACGTTCGATAATATCCTTTGTCCTTTGCAGTTTCTCATGTGTTCGATAATGTCCTTTGCAGCATTTCTGATCTTTGACACGGTTACCTGCAGGAAGGAATCCCGCATCACCAATTTAAGAAAGATGACATGATTCGGTTGTTTGGGCTGAAATCCTAGGGTGATGAAAGGATAAGATTTCTGGGTAACATTTCTGCAATCCCATGTTTCCTCAATTCATTTTGACTTTTACAACTTTTTACTGTTATTATTAAAACAATTAGCCTCTTCTGATAAATTCTTAAGCTTAGATTTAAAATTCCCTCTCAAGTGCCTCTCGTTTGAGAATCACTCATGTTGAATATTGGCGAGAAATATTTGTTGCACATTTGTTGTAAGTACAGTTTACAAATCTGGTATCTTCTGCAAATCAAGATATAGTCATTTCTTACCACTCAGTGATCAGTGCTCCTGTTAAACCTTTAACAGAGAAATAGGGAGACATCATGCAACATGTTTTAACACAGAACCGAATAAAGGGAAACGTGTTCTAACATGAATACATATTCCAACAAGGAGACATTTATCAACCGGGAGGTGTCGATCATTCCAAAAAGGAGAAATGGACACCGATTTAAACATGATAATATGTTTTCACAAGGAGACATATTTAAAACTCCTTAACCTTCCAAACGTTGGACTCACAGTCAACACTCAAATTTCTTTAGTTTATAAGGATGGTCAGATAATTATGGCGTTGCCCTTTTTTACTGAAAAGCAAAATTTACCAAGTACTCCTTCCTTCAAAGCACTTGGTCATGTTTTTGCTCTAAACGGAATCGTGCTACGGTTAAGAGCTTGTTAAGAAACATACGTGACTCGCATAATGTTTTTGCGTCGACACATGAGAGCTAGATAAAGCTAAGTTTATTAGATATTGTATCAATGAACTCTTGTATGTGCGGCTAATGGCCTTGTAACTTATGGTCACCGCCATTTTTAACGTTGTCAAGTACAGGATCTACGTGATTCTTGGAATGTTTATAATCAACTCAGCTGTTCCCATCTTTTTGAGGAGAGGTTTCGAGTGGTTTATTACTTTGACATGTTTACTTCAGAAGGTTGAAAAACATGATGTTTATAATGTAGGCAGTAATACGATGGATGTATGCTGGATTCAAACTAATTAGATATACTTTTTCACATTTGATATTTGATATTCACATAACCCGTTTTATGGAGACTATATAGAATACAATAAGGGAACAACCATTTGATTTAAGAGGGGGATATTTTCCACTTACAAACTGTGTTTTTTTATCTCATGGAATGAGGTAGTTTTTTCTTAGATAATTTCCGACACACTATATATTTTTAACTGGTTTTTATTCGGGGTACTTTTGCTTTTAATGTGCTTGCAGGAATATAAAATTCTGTTAAGAGGGGAGATTAAGGTTAATTTCAATGTTTCATGATACATTTCATAATTATAAATTGTAAAGTAATGTTTTTAATATATATATCTTTGCAATCTATTTATTTTATACTCACGACTGTTTATTTATTTCATTTTTAGATTTAGACAGGGTTACATTTTGCTGAGCCGACATTAATTACATTTTCACTGTATTCTCTCACTGCATTTGGAACGAGATCATTAAAGTGACATGTGTAGCAACGCCCAGAGATGCAAATAAAGTCTTTTTAAACGTATCTCTTTCGTCGTTTGTCAAAGATCTGTATGTCCTAACGTTATAAACAGACAGATTACTTTAATTTGATGAGGACCCATGCTTTCAGATCAATTTGTCCTACTCTTTTCTCACTGAAGCCAGCAGATTGATGAAGGTAATTTGACAGAATTGGGCAGGGCAGTGGGCTGTTAGGTTCAGCTCAATACTATCTTCGCGTATCATTGATGTTGCAGTAAAATGATTGCGTTACAAACAGGACAACAGCTTGCGGTCATCGATCAAGATATATATTTGGACTTAAACGACTAGGAATGAACAGAACGGGAAAGCTGACACCCATATTTGGTCAAAGAGTGCATCTGCATCTCATGTGCTACTTTATAGCTACAGCAGGATTATTTGAACAGACATTTATTGTTACCAAAAGAATTGTCTTTACTGTTGACATAGACACATCTTCATAGATGATTTTCATTGCTATTTGCTGGTAAATAGTTTTGTCGCTTTTTATAAGGTGGAACGGATCAGGGACCGATCAAGGCATGTTTGGGTAGGGGTGGGGGTGCATCCTGATAATCCAGGGCATATATTACTCCGCCAACGGTTCGCTAAATCCCCTGGATGTACTCTTATTCACCATAGTCGTTTTGTGTATAAGGAAAGTCCAAATCTTCTAAATATAGACAACCAATGAACTGTAGCATTCACTGCACGAGAAGTAATTCTTGATAAAGTTAAACATAACGTCTTTACTTCGTCAAGTGTTAGGAGAGACATGATTATACGCAAGCTTTCGCTGTGCAAACTTCACTGATTGGTCAAAAAGCCCGCCCCGAGACGATCATCGTGAATAGGAAACATATATGCCCTGGATTTCGATTATGGTGGGGCTGCGGAGAAAAATGAAAAACCGTAATGATTTCTGTCATTAGTCTTTAGAAACACTATACAATATCATACAACCTGGCATTTTGTTAACGTGCATAACTTTGTTAATAATGACGCAATGTATTGTATGTTCGCGCTTAATTGTACGCCAATCGCCTTCCCATCATACGCATAAACATAAGTATCATGATGACAGTTGAACAAATGTGGCATTGCTCATTCCAGAGAGGAGCAAAAGTATGAGTTTGTGATTTTTTTTATTGTGTACTATAAATTAGTCCTTTGGAAAATATGTAATATTTTCAACTTTAAATATTGCTTTAAGAGAATATGAAACTATTGAAATATGAGCGTTTGCAGTTTATCATTGCTGGACGATGTACTGGACGAAAGTAGAACATCTATTTTTAAGAATTTATATCTTCCGATGACCCCTTGGCGTCGCCGTGCACCATTTGAGATGAAATGTAATTAACAATGTTTCCATCTAAGCGCTCCATGTTTCTTGCCGTTAATATATTATATTTTTGTAAATAAATTAATCATATTTTCCAAACCGTCATTTAAAATAAAACTTCGTAATTATAATTAACAAATCCAAAATTATTTTAAGAAGTACATGTAATACATGTACATTTATCAGTACTTGCATCTGTGTCACGGAATCAGTTCAGTTTCTAGTGAGATTAAAACTTCGTCCGCATCAGGTTTTGAGAGTGTAAGAATTGCGCGAGTATTATGCTTTGTGCTATAATGCTAATAACCAGTTAGAACAAGCTACGTGGGAGAGCTTTAAATAGTCACTACTGGAGGTACTGAAAGAAGCAATGCGGTAAATGATACTGTTGCACACTCATCAACAGTTTACAGATCGCTGGCACTTCAGTGTGAACACACGCACTACGAAACATTGATTCGTCTCTGATGACAAAAATACAATTTTACTCAACAATGAACATGTCACAATTGATTGTTTCCACTCATTGCGCATGAGACCAATATATCGAACCATTCAAGTTATGAAGCACTCTCTGTAAGACCACAATGGAACAGACTGTACGAAACTGTACATCACAACCTGCACGTCCGGATTACAACTGTACACACTCAACCGGACGCTTCACACAAGATTAAGGAATTGACTTCAGCTACTCTATAAACGAAATATGTATGTAATATGGTGTTTACAATTTTCTTTACGCCGTTTTCCCTGTTCATGTAAGATAAAATGTAATGCAAGGATAATTACAAATGAACTAGCTGAATATTGTCAACCCTCACACAACATTAAATACACAAACGTTCTGTAGGCAACTGTAAACTATGCACAGTGGCTCTACCCTGGCAGACAATCTTCATAGAGTTCGGGAGTTGCTTCTGCAGGTTTAACTCATTTCTTCAGCATGGGATATTGTAAGAGTTTGCCGTTGTCCCATCCAAAGAGAAGAGATTTGCTTGGGTTATAAGAGACCATATTATTCTGCTGGTAAGGATTGGAAAACCGCAAGTGAACTTCGAAACTAGTCTGTTTGAATATATCAAATGCATGATCGATATAGGTCACTGGAACTGTCGTGTCCTTTATATAATACATAATACCACAAATTATGAAACTGTTCCCATAGGTACCTGCCCTAATGCCATCGTCTGCTACCTTGACTACTGTAAATGTTACTGGATCCATCAGGGCCACATGGACCAGCCCATCCCGGGGACCACCATCATGGGTAAACGCTATCCAAAGGCCGTTTTCATCTGCAGCAAAATCATAGTAATCCTGGATTGATGAGTACAGAAATCTGTCCCCCGTGTAGACTGAGTTAGGTATACGTTCCACTTTCTCTATTGTCTTTCCTGCCAGATCATATTGGACCACCTTTGGTTCCCCTTCCATGTGATAATACATGTAGCCTCTGTGCACGACATGCCCGGTTCCGTGATACCGAGTTCGCCCGAGGTCTATAACGGCTTCTGGATTCGTTTGACGCACAGCTCTGGCGTCTTTGAACTTATAAATCTGATTACCACTGTAGTTGTACGTGATGTACACAGCCTCCCTGTCGCCCTGGCTTTGGGGATCAGTGTCATACATCCATGCCCCCCACTGGTCGCCAGCGTTCGTCACAAACAACGGCTTACCAATGATTTGTAAGGAACAACCTGCAGATTATACACAAATTATTAAGTAATTATATCTAATAACAGATATTATGTTTAATCAAACACTATCAGTAACATCGGTAGATGAATGGGTGATGTGGGGTTTTACGTGGTTTTTGGCAATCTTTCAAACACATCACCACGGACTCGCTAACATCACGTCGGTGTCGGACTCATCTGTCTCCGGGCTGAAAGAGAGGTGGCCGGGCGGGACTCGAACCACAGCCGCCAAGGCTTGCAGATTGCTGGACCGACGCGCTAACCACTGCGCCATCTCGCGCCCCTCGTGGCTAGATGAGCTTTCAATGC
The DNA here is from genome assembly GCA_031471655.1 of Diodora aspera. Taxonomy (NCBI): domain Eukaryota; kingdom Metazoa; phylum Mollusca; class Gastropoda; order Lepetellida; family Fissurellidae; genus Diodora; species Diodora aspera. Next base: position 207 of record JAUELE010257127.1, on the reverse strand, counting down.
AATAAACAAACACAAGTAGAAAAATGGACGATTTACTGCTCTCTTAAATGGCAACTGAACAAATCTATTATGTATTATATTTAATAATGCAGTTGATGTCAATGATGTGTTTTAAGGAACATGATCAAAGTTGCATCCTGTTAAAAGCATGCCTTTTCTATTCTTCGAGTTGTTCTATACTAAACAATGTTTTCCTGACTTTTTAGC
>JAUELE010257116.1:0-10557 GCA_031471655.1 Diodora aspera | reverse complement strand
GACGCATGGGGTTTTAAAGAGATTGAATGCATGTTCGATTTGTATCGTTTCATTTGGACGTCAGTATGTATTGTATACTGGGGGTTTTTCTGTATTATGTCAACTGTTTTTACCTTTTCTTCTTCGAATTTGACATCCCGAATTTTATGTCTGTGAACTCCTTTATCCGTTTTCATGTACGCTTCTTCCCACAAGTCTGGATTAGTGTAGATCGGGATTTTAAGGATCACGTGACCTTCCGGACGCGTCCCCGATAGGCGGTATTCAAACACGTCGCTTAGCAACAGTTCCTTGCCGACGGGGCCCAATGAGCTTCGACTAAACTCTGGTCGGACACGCCTGCCGATCCAGTTGACCGACCCCGTGCCCACAGAGGAAGGGGTTCGAATCGTTAGGTCAAGTGATTGTAAATGGTATGTGCTGTCCGCTTCCATTGAAGTGTGTTCAACAAACACGTATCTGAGGAAGAACACAAAAACAAATTTAAAATTGAAATCAAAAAGAAGGCAGAACAAAACTAAAAATAAAAGAAAGAAAATTTAAGCTTGAAATACTTGTATCCCACAATTCAATACCAAACTTTGTACTTTGTGAAGAATAGACCCCTATTGAATGTAGGCGTTGTTTATCAAAGGTCAAGGTTGCGGGGGGGGGGGGAAACTAACAATCTCTTGTCCAGATAAGTTCAGAGCAAATGCTTATAGATATACCTACTCCTCGTTGAAAAAGGCTTGCAATATCAAGTTAACCTTTACATGCAAATTACTTATGCATAGATACAAAATATTGCAATAGTCTTTATAAGCTGGAGAAGCAGATGAATAGATCGTTTACGGTACGGATAGTCGCGAGGTCCCTCTGACCTGTTACCAGGACGGTATCCAAGTAAAGAATAAGATTGATGAGACTTTTATACCTACCCATTCTGAATGCCAAACACTGTTTGTCGGGACTCCTGGAGTAGTTTCAACAGAGTTCGGCTGTTGGTGAGATTGTTTGGAGAAACATCCATCTGAAATAAGCAAAACAGGTTTCACATAACGCTGTGGCCATATGTCTTAATTTGGATCAAACGAAGTTTCCAAATGCTCTTAACACTGGAATGATTTAAGACTCGAAACTTTGGCTGTGATGGATCCCATGTTGAGCAGAAGTTGAAATAGACCATCTGCTTAAAAGTGATAAAAGTAATAATGGTCTAAATAGTTCGTTGTCATGACACTTTGGCTAGTAGGCCTAATTGCACTGGCAAATTAACTACCACCGGGCCCGTAGGCTAAGGCCAATGTCCCAGGGCCCTTTGCTATATCCTGACCTTGCCCTACTGCGGCTTTAGCACTCAATTAAACCATGTTTTTCTCTCGGTCCCCTAATGGTTAATTCGCCACTGCCTACACGTACATGTATACGTTTGGGTTTCTTCCTTTTCATGTGCTAAGATCCCTTTCTGTGTTGTGGAGGGCTATCAACGGTAACACCCGTTTGAAATAGGGTCATCTGTCCTTGGCAAATTACTGACTTTGCAGGAGCTTTTTCCTGTATTAACAGGGTATTTTTTGTTTGGGTTCGCATCGCAATTTGCTAGTCAGTTTCAGTTGATTGCTAACCATTTTCGTAATCTGTGCAAAACTGCTAATCAAACATTTGAAAACAAAAAATACCCTGTATTATGTGTGCTCTTTTATAGAGCCCTCCGGCCATTTAGCTAGAAATAATCATGTCAAGTTATTCCAAGTGAGAAATCTGAAGCAGTCGAAGATGAAAGATACCAGAAACCAAGTGTTCAATCTAAAGAGCATAAAGCCGACCACATATTTCTTTCCAAAAGTGATCGAACAACAACTCATGATCAGGTTAGAGTTACATTAACCAATTGGTACAAGTGATCCATGCAGGTTCGTTAAGTGAGTTCTTACTGTACGACTGTTTCATTTGGGCTCGGAATGACGGATCCACCAAACTATCGTTTTACCTTATAAATCAGGTGATTCCTTTCAACTCGTTGATTTAGATTGGAGATGTTCTAATAGTTTAACCAGTTCTATCTCACTGTACAACCTGGTCACAATCGACATGATTGTATCAAGACAGTCATATAGTGAATATGTGTATTATGTGTGTTTTAGGCTTACAACAGAAGTGTAAATATACAGAGCTGGTGACAGGAGTTGGTGGCCGTTCTTCGTGAAATCAAATGTCATTGATGTATTTAAATAAAGTCGTCTTCAGAATCCGTGAACTACAAAGCATTTCCGGGAGCGGGGTACACCGAACTGGTCGCCACAAATTAGATCAACGTTGAAGAATACAATTTGTGTTAGAATATTAATACTTAGTATTTTTCGTTTGTGAAACAGGTACACATTCGCCATTCACATTAGCAAATATTATTATTGTCCTTCTTTGTTGGACTGAAAGTGGAATGATATTATATCGTCAAAGCTGACTGGTCCAAAAGTCAGCTATCGTTATTGGACAACGCACTCACAACGAACATTTGTAATTAATATATGTAGTAGATAGGGCCTACAACTAATGTATTTAGCCTACATGTACTTGTGAAACATTTACTGAAATAACACTGATAGCAATTGGTCGCTGTTTTCTGCATTCTAGGCTAATTTTGTGGCGACTTTGTCGGTGTGGGACCAGTTCGGTCTAATCCCCCGAAACATACAGAGATGAGATGTTAAGACACCAATGCATATATTATACATGGTGTAACTGAGACAACATACCTTGTCTTTGACGTTAACATCAGCCCCAAGATGTTACGACAGCATATATTATACATGGTGTATTTGAGACAACATACCTTGTCCTTGATGTTAACATCAGCCCCACAGAAGACCAAGATGTCTACGGCTGCTGTCTTTTTTCTGTTAACAGCGTAATGCAGTGGTGTTCGCCCATTCTGAAACACGATCTTTACTTTCAAAATATGCCGTTGCATCTTCAACTGTTGGTGCAATTGATGACAAAAGACAAGGTGACTGGTTTCGTAGTTCTTAGCTATATCTTGAGTCACTTTTGTTGTTGTAAACTGCCTTGCAATCTTTCAGCTATGGTGCATCATACGCACAGAAGAGGAAGAGATCAATAGAAATTAAAATTAAGTGAAAACAAAAGATCCCAATTTTAGTTGCCTCGTACGCGTTGAGTTCAGATAACGTTTTACGTTGCAAGGGTATTATTTTCACCTATCATGAGGTGCAAGGTTCACGGCTAGGGGTAGTGGTAGTTCATAATGAAAGCGAAATATCCCATTTAGTCGAATTTACTTCAAGCATTGGGTAACTGGAGCGCTATTTCCACGTGACATCACGTCACTTACCGGAGGCCCCACGGAATAGTCTGGTACAAACGGATGTGTGCATTTAATGTTGCTTTCGACAAGCACTGAACTACATTGCTGCCCTACTGCATCACTGTCAAGCACTGAACTACATTGCTGCCCTACTGCATCACTGCGGTGGAGTATAACTTTCTTTGGGTCTACTCATATAGTTTGAATTTGTTTATAAAAACATAAAATTCCTTTTCATAGTGATGTAGGGAAAGCAATATACTGTTGAATCGTTTTCTTGAACGTCAGATTTAATATCAATGTTCTCAGCGATATAAGGAGACATATTAGTATTACACGTACCACATCACGTGCGTTTACTTTAGCAGAATGTGCCAGGAAAAGCTTCAAGCTCTCTACATCACCATGAGCGGCTTCGATGTGAAGAGCCGAACGTCCTTTCTGAAACAAGATGGGGTAATGCTCTCATCAGAAATGCATTTTAAATAATATTTAATTAATGTCTGTGTTGCGATACAGAAATATGCACATTCGTCTCAGTTGCTTGTTGCGACCATGTTGCATCAGATAGTAGAATGTAAATGCCTTAATTTATTTGTGTCAGATGTGTCAATATATTCAATAAAAGCCACAAACTATATGACATAATTGTAGGTATGCCCCAGGATTGATCCAGGATTTTTCTAAGGGGAGGGGGCTCACTTACCTACTTATACCTGCACTGGAAACGCGAAGCCCTCAACAACGGGTTGTGTAAAATAGGCTATGAAATATTTTTAATTATTTTTTCTATTTAATTTTTATTCCTTCATGAGACTGTGAAATAGAAGCTAGCTAGACTTGCTTTAGTAGACTGGCTAAATGCTTTAAATATAATATAACTAACAAAATTCCACAATCATGGGGCAGGACTACAACCCGTCTGCCTAACGTTTGGGAAAGAAACTCGATTTGGTGCAGTCCGAAGACTAACCGTGAAAATTCTATTTACAGGCTATTATGAAAGGGCCGCGCAAGCTGTCCACCTGGATGTGCCACTGTTCCCCCATCCCTCTGTAATATAACTGGCACCAAATCTGTGTTAAAAAAAACACAATTACCTTGTCTGTTTTGTTGGTGTCTGCTCCCTTGGAAAGTAGCAGCAACTGTATGACATAGTTCCTCAGCTCCGCCGCTCGGATCAATGGCGTCCGTCCCTCCTGAAAAATCAAACCATCAAATTTTTTGTCAGAGTGAGGTCATGATGTTATACGCGTGTCGAGATCAGTCAAGGTCACTTGTGTTGGTGGTGCCGTTCTGCAGGAAGAGGAAGATGTAATTCATTAGGAATAATGAGCTGTCTTGTAACCGAGTTGAGTTGAGATTATGCTTTTACGTTGCAAGGACACTATTGCAGTCATAATGCAACGTGATGGTTTTTCTATGTTACATGTCATAATTATAGACTGAAAAAGTGTACATACCTCTGCAGTCTGTTAATATTCTACGGTTGACTCATGTAGTCTATTTATTTTCTCCTAAATTGTTTGCAAACTATTTCCAGCAAAGTTTCCCCAAATCAAATGGTCGCTTCCTAAGTGACACAAATAACATCGTATTCACCAAACCCTAAATTTGTTTCAGTTGAAAGCATAGTGTCAAAGCAAATTATCTTATATTTGAGGAGATACGTTGCATCTGAGCAGAAAAACAAAGCAAAGGACAATCGGGTTGGAGCCACAATCTAACCAGCAACGTCCACCGCCATAACCATAGGTGTACCATAGGCGTATAAGCACCCTCGGAGTTGGGAGGGCAGTGACCTTCTTGCCCGAAAAATGACCACCTAGTATAACCGAGAAGCAAAACAAAAATAAACATATAAAAAAAACGTTGACACTGTGCTGTGCCCGAAATCTTGGGGCGTTGTTGCCCAAATTCTGAGCAATTTTGCCCGAATCTGGAGGGCACCTGCCCCCCCCCTCGCCTCATAGCTCGTACGCCTATGTTGTGTACTGTATCCAGAGGTGGCGCTAACAGGGATGGGGGTGCAGGGTATTTGTGTATTTTATTATTTAAAAATTTGTGTATTTTTCGGGAATTTTAGACCCCTTGTCGGGGACCTCAGCCCCTGGCGCCACCCCTGACTGTATCCGATTTCCACCCAGATTTTAAACATGCGTTCGTGGACATATCCATGTCCCTCAAAAAGGTAGAGAGATTCCACTCTTTTTTTATATTCGAATCCAGATTGCAGCCGTAATTGGCATGCCCTCACCATGACGAACCGAATTCAATGTAAACGCATGCGCAGTGAAGTTTGATATGTTAAGGCTAAACGAAACCCATGAAGGCTCTAGCTTCAATGACGTGTCTATTGTACGGAAATGCAGTGTTAGTAACTGAAAATATGCTGATCCAAGCTTACCTTGTCTTTACAGTTGATGTCCGCTCCGACGTCCAACACATTCTCAATATTTCCAGTATGTCCTATCTCCACGTAGTCAAACATGGCTTCGTTAGCTTTCAGCAGAGCCAGTCTGAAATTCAACACGTGCGAAATATGGTACTTGTTGCCCAATTGTATTTGCAAAAGGCTGCAGTGGTCATTATGGCATTGTATCTTGCATCAATGTTCTACTCAATCCACTGGTAACAATGCTTGGCATATTATTTATCTATGTCGATTCATAATTTTTCCTTCGTTTGTCTATTTGTATGAACTATACTGGTGGAAACAAATAACTGGGAACGAAGACACGCATGGGGTACTGAGTTTTACTGACAATGCATTGTCAATGTCTCGCATATTTTAATCAGCCATAAAACACTTGAACTGTCATTATTTGGTGTTTCGTATATGTCTCTGGTTGACCCATTAACATCGACGTGGAACACTTGAGGTGTTATTTCTCAAAACAATGTTTGTTTACTTAGCGTTCCTTTACTTCTTTTCATCAGTATATTTAGTGGAATCGAAAACCGTCAAAGGTCAAATAGTCTATTTACAGGTGCATTTGCGTTGTACATAGTTTCTATGATGTGGTCACTCATCCTTAATTGCCAGTTATAGTTACAATGTATCTACCATACCGTTATATGCCGAGTTAAAATGACACCTCATATGAATAATCATTCTTGTAAGATGCGAGGGGACATTGGGATTGATAGAAAAAACAATTAAATGGCAACGAAGGATGCAGTTGTCAGCCGCCTTGAATGTCATTTCGGACATGCATAGGGTATATTGTCACTTCACATCACTTAACGGAACTTATAGGTGTATTGTTGTGATGCAATGTCAATTCCAACCCTTTGAATTTCATATCTCCACACGAATTGTTTTCTTAACAATTATAAAGAATTAAACATCATATTTCAATCTCCAAAATATTTCACGCATGATTTACCTGCTGGTGGCAGCTGGACGCCGAAGTCTTTCAACTTTGGGTAACGTCTGCTTCGCCTTTGATGGGGAGGTGACAGTCAGTACAGACATGTTGTCAGAAAAGGTGTCGTCTGCATAGTTCTCATTACCCTCCGAGGCCGTCAGTCTTTCAGTTTCTTTCCCTCCATCTTCTCCTGTGATTGCTGTCAGAAGGTCCTCCTCAATCTCCTCCTTCGAAGCAACACTGCGATCGTTCTTGAACACCGAGTACTTGAGCTTTCCGTTTTGAAATGATGTTACATTGCTGCCAGAAGTGCACGTTTCTTGAAACTCGACAGATATCAGTTCTGTTGCCAGTTTTTGTTTAACATCGGCGTGAGAATTAGTAACAGAACTCAAAGCAGCTGCAAAATTGGTCCTGGATTCCACTGCAGCTGTGAGTATGGTGTCCTTGTCGTCGCGGGTATAGAACTGGAAAACGTCAACATCATTCGCTTCAACAACCTCCTTGTCCAGTGACACCTTCAGCGTGTCAGCCATCACAACTGATGTCTGAAACTCGAACGTGCGACATAATGCAGAAATTAGTGTCTCTGTGATTGGCTTCAGGGGCATATCTGGGTCCAGGACAGCCTTCTTGAAACTAATGCGGAGATCTGTCTTTGTCAGAAGGACGATGTCAGCTATCTCACTGTATTTGCTTCCTTGGACTTTCCCTAGCGAATCATCGGGACTATTGGCTTGTTGGAAACCTACTTGGATGATCCGAATATCTGCAACCGCAGCCATAATACCACTTTTATTTTTCTCGATTCTTTTTGGCATGGCAGCAATTTCGTCAAGGGTAATTTTCATAACGTAGCCAACAAGTTCCAACACAGAATCGTCCTTGAAGTCTTCCATGATAAACACCACATTTGTTCCCAAGTTGGTTCCCACAAGCCAAGCGTCGTATATGTACTGAGCGTGTTTCAGCTCACTTCTTCCCAGGTATGCTATATTTTCGACCTTGGGGCAGAACGTCTGTATTTTCCTGAGATATCCTTCACGACATGCCAAGTCAGACAAGGAAACTGTCAGTTCTTTCCTCTCAGCTTTGGCTTTGTATTTCTCTGTCCCTGCTCTCGCACAAATTTCATTCGGTATACCATCTATCACCCTCTCCATAGCTTTGACGTCACAGACAAACATCAATGACTTTGCAAAGCTTATCAAATTCACTCTTTGCACGACCTGTTTAGATGCCTTCTTTATTTCCTGAAATGGCAAGTATTGCCAAATGCCTGTAACATCATCAACTTTTGATGTCGCCATCTCTGATGGTTTCACTATTTGGAAGTTCATTTTTCCCTTGGTGCATTTCATCATCAAAAAGGTGCTTGAAGTCTTGATTTTCTTCCACTTAATCTCTGCTACCCACAACCAAAACCCAGATGGGATATTAAAGGTACCCAACAATCTGTTTGTTTCGCAAAACTGGAGGTCCCGTAGTATAGTGCCAGCAACTGTATACCAAGTATCATACGTAAACAGGTCATAGTACTTTTCTATCAGCTTAACTGGATTAGTGTGCTCACAGAAGTCTTCCTTGTGGATCCCCTTCAACCAAGCAACATCATTGACTGGGGACACGTTTATTTCCATTCCAGTCTGCTCTTGAAGAGCATCTTCAGCCTTCTTTAGAAGTTCAGAATTAGTCAGAGAGTCGAGATTTGACGACCTCGGCCAGCGAGAGTCTCTTGATTCTTTCGGGTAAATGACTGCACCTGGATTACCCTTGTCCAGAAGTTGCTTTTCTTCTGCTTGGAACAGAAACATTCGATAGCCATTATCTCCTGTAGTCCACGGTCCGGCATCGCTCCTTGTTGCACATATGGAGATAACAAGCTGTGTTCCTTTCAACCACATTCCACTTCTTTCTTTCATCTTTGTGATCCTCACAGATACACTGTCTACGTCGAGCATAAGCCAAGGCATACTGATGTATTCGTGACTTATTTTCATCACCTCAGAAGCTACGTGTTTTCTCATAAATTCAGTTATTTTGTTGCCGAGGCCAATATTTTCAAACGTATCCCACTCGATGACACCTTCAAATTGTTTCAGTGGTAATGAATACATCCAGTACCTCCCATCAAGCGGATTGATACCATAGAATGTGGAAGTCTTGAACTTTTTACTTGGATCGCACTTATTTATAATCAACGACAAACTGTAAGCAAGATTACAGTATCCGACACAGCACTGCTTCAAAACCCTTAGCAAGGGGAAATGATCGGAATGACAATGTAGGACAGAGTCCTTTACTGTGAAAAACCAGTAAATATTCGTGTCTTTCAGCAGAAGACCTTCAGATTTCAAAATTGGCAGTGCCGATACATATTTCACTGTGATGTGTTGCACTTCAGAGAGAAGACCGCGTGTATATCTTGCAGCAGTCTCTCCGCAGAATGCCTTGATGCTATCTAGGAGGTATCCACACTGCTTAATGGCGTCTTCGAGACCCCCAAGCTTGTTCCTTGCGATGTCCCCAGACAAGACTTTGATCACCTCCGACAGAACAGTCTGATCCTTCACTGCCAGCACAGAGTCCCAATCAACTGACACGCTCATATGGTCTCCCCCAAGTTCTGTTTGTATCTGGAAAGAAATATCAACGATTAGGTAGCTACATGTAGGATGTCATTTAAATATACTGTTCACCATGTCGCTAGGGACCATGTAGTTTATTCAGGATATGAGCTGACATCAATAACACAGCTAGTTACAAATGTGACGGGTGTTTGTTTTGGAATGATGTCGGGGGAACGCACTGGCCATGCCATACGTTGGATCGTTTCATTTTGAAGATACTGCTCCACGACCGTCGCACGATTTAGACGGGCGTTGTCGTCCATTAGGATGAATTCATCTTCACTCGCTCCTGCTTAATGTCTGATATAGACATCATGTATCTCATCCCTATACCGAATACCGATCATGGTGCTTTTTCAAGAACATGCAGATCAGTTTTATCGACCCTGCTCATTCCATCTCAGGTCATTATTGAGCCACCTCCATATCTGTCATATTCGGCAATGTAGTCTCCACACTCTTACACGCCTGTCAGTGAAATCGATGCAGAATTTCAACAACACAGATCTCCAGCCATGAACTGTTAACATTATCTCTAGTCCACTCTAAACGTGCGCCACGGTGAGCACGAGTTAGGGACTTCGAGTACAGGGTCTTCGTGCTCGCATACAATTCTCATGAAGCCGTCTTCGAACTGTTCGTTAACGCCACGAATAGTGAGGAGGTCAGCTCTGTGTTGCATTCCTGAAACTGTATCGTTGTGAAACTTTGACGACCTCCATCGTGTTTTCGTGGCAACAGTATCATGCTTTTGAAAACGATTCCACGCCCTATTAATGACACCATGGATGACCCTAATTTGGGCGCCAACGTCACGTTGAGTTGTCCTTTTTTGTAACATTTCTATCCCTCGTAACAATTCTTCCGAAGACAGAGCGGCCCAACACGAATGAATTAACCATTTTGCAAAATCCATGATGTCCTGGTCAAATGCATCATGTGACAACAATGACGATGCTCATTGGCCGGTGGCGTGTTTGTTGTTGACCCGGACGTCATCGGGTCACAAGCTTCATTTGCATAGCCCGAGACTACACGCTAACCTCGTCCAAGATGGACGCCGCTGGATTGAATTTTCGGTAATTTTCAAATTCAAAGTCCCGATTTAAGAAATGCGCGCATCATAACGATACAGTAAGACATTGGTAGAACTAGAAAATCATTCACAAAGGCTCGAATCCCGCGTAAGTACGCAGACAACACGTAGTTTTTCAGTAATTGAACCTTTCTGGCAGGTACCCCCTAGCGA
>JAUELE010257105.1:0-10558 GCA_031471655.1 Diodora aspera | reverse complement strand
TTAACATATATTTTTACCAGATTTTTCCGAGGGGTCACCCGTCCACCTCTGGACCACTTGACATGGAATGACCCATACAGTAACTGTATCCCATAATAGTCTATAATTAAAAACACTGCCGTCTTGTAAATGCATCACGTTCATATATTCTTGTGACAAACTTTGTCTCAGACTACATAACAAAATTTGTAAACACGTGCTTCTCATATGAGACGTCTGGGCAATCTAACTTTAGAAATAACATGCGAGTTACATCCGGGGCCACATGTACGTCACTACGATAAAATTAGAATGGGATATCCCATGTTCTTTTACAACTCGAATGATTTCAGTTTGACGAATATAAGTTATGTTTTCTTGTACATAGTTATGTACAGATGTTACATAATTTAAAAGGGGATTTTTACCATTCTGAACCGGTCCCAGGGACCGACCACAATACTGGTCCACAGGTATTTTTACCGGTATAGGACCGGTAAACGGAAACACTGACATCGAGCAAAATGACAGTTCATAAAAGGGATTGATAGAAAGGAAATTGAAAGCAAAAGATACCCATGCTAGTCGCCTTGTACGACAAGCATTGGGTTACTGAGGCCCTATTCTATCTACTTGACACCACATCACTCCCCAGAAGTCCCACCGGAGTGCACGTTTAGAAGTGACATGACCAAATAGTTTCATCAAAATTTATTATATCATATATTTAATTTGCTTGGATGGTGAATTAGTTACACCAACATACTATCTGTTCCGTCAGAAATTGTATAATTTTTCGGACATAAATAACATCGCTTTCCCAAGAATATTATCACATGATTGCACAAAGCAACAACAGTTATTTTGACTAAAGGTAGTCTCCCAACTAGATTTAGGCTTGCATTTGCTTTGCGCTGGACTGTAGCCTGTCTTGCTTCGACAGCGGCATGAGATGTTGCCGATTGTGTCAAGATTGAGAACATAATACACTTGCTGAATTTAATTAAGATTTCTAACCTGTTCTTCTTCGGACAGTGATATTAGAGCAAGTGGTTTCTGTACGTCTTCAACATAGACTGGCGGATACTGTACTAAGTCGTCTGGAGCCTTGCAATTGTCATCAAACAGTGCTAGCATTTCTTCTCGACCGTATCGATATTCTGCTAACTTGAACTTGCCACCGAACCCTGGCGTGGGTGGTGGCGAAGCCACACTGTTTCCTCCTGATAGCTGACGAAGCCTACAAATCAAAGTTCATTCACGATTCAGTTTAAAGTGTATAACGTCATGATAGCAAGTCTATTTGTGACAAAAGCATCCAATCGCAATTCAAACACTGGAAACATGGCCTCTTTCAGTAAAATCAATAGTTTTGCAATATTAAATTTGGAACAAGATATTGACATTACTCGTAGAATTGTGGAACAATATATATATATTGTACCTTAAGACTTGTGACTCTCCTGTAGATCCTGTCTCTTGACAATGCATCTTTAACTATTTTATAAAGCTATAGGAAATTAACTGATTTATAAATGCTTTCTCATAATTTTATAATTCATTGTTTACTATTTCAACCAGGCACTAAGGCAGCAATCTTAATGCACAATAATTATACACTGTCTGTATTATAATCAAACTGAATACAAACCATTCAGGACCAAATTTGAGAGTATCTGCCATTGTTTCTGTTATGTATTTAGGCTACCTGTAAAACAAATGATAAAGTTGAGATAATGTTCTACATTGTAACAGTAATATTTCAACCAAAACCAACACAATATGCATGATGCAGAAAAAAAAGATATTGATAGAAAGAAAGTGAAAGCAAAAGGCCTCCGTTTTAGTTCCATTGAGCTGGCTTTGAAAAGATAGTAAAAGTGGACAGTCACTGGGTGAAAGGATAGTTGCTTAGGATGAGGAACAGAAACACGAGGGAGAAGAGTGAGTGAAATGGATTTTTACATTGCAGGGGGCAATATTTCAGCCATTGCGCAAGTTGATGTGCAAGAGGCACATCAGGAAAAGGGACAACACAGGATCGATATTAAGAAAGAGAAAGCAAAAGATCCTTTTTTTTACGGCAAGCACTAGGATACTGGGGTCCTATTCTTTCTGATGTTCGAATGACACCCCCTGGGAAATGAGGAAGAAAGTGAATGCAAATAAGCAGTCAGAGTGAGAATGGGACATCTCAGAAGTACATGTATTGTGGTAGAATATGAGTGATTGAATGTAGCAGGAGTTAATATTTCAACCATAGCGCTACGGTTGATACATGGTTGGCTCTGGTAGAATATGAAAGGGAATGAAGTTAAATTTGAAACATCAGATAATATGATTTGTTATTTCCTAATTATTTTACTTGAGCAAGGAAGCAGACAAACAATTTGCACTGACATAGTTCCCTCTGAACTGACAAGATTTCCACTTTGTCAGTCCAAATGATGTGGCTAGATTTCTAATAACGTGGTATAAAACTTTATGAACAACCAACATTCATAATCATCATTGATTACACACTATTTAATTGGGGTTGGGGTTTTTTTTGCACTAACAAAGCTCTGTTTTATCATCCACTGATGCTTCAAACAACACACACACACACAATACTAATCAGATAATGAAGCAATGAGTTGAGTTGAAATGTTTTACGTTGCAGGGACAATATTTCAGCCATAACGCAACGTGATGTGCAAGGTCCACATCGCGCGAAAAGACAGTTCATAAAAGGGATCGATAGAAAAGTGAAAGCAAAAGATCCTCATTTTAGTCGCCTTGTACGACAAGCATTTGGTTACTGAGGCCCTATTCTATCTAAGTGACACCACGTCACTCCCCGGAAGCCCCACTGGGTGAACTAGATATGATCTAGGTGGAGAATCAAACCCAAGACTGTAATGACTGACTGAACAATGCCCAGCATCTTTCCTTTTGTAATGAAATATTCAATTACACAGCAATGAATTGTTTGTAATTAACAGTAATTCATTGCCCTTTCTCAGTAATAAACAATGGCCAGATCCGAGGATAAAGGAGTCAAACTAAAAATACTACATTTAATACAATTTTAATATTTCATAACTTTATGATAAATGTAAATCAACTCTACCTGATCACAGACAGCCATGGCAAACTTCTTGTGAGGCAAGCAGTGAGGGGCATGACAGTTGTCTTCGCTGTGATCATTAGCAATGTGCAGGTGGATACGTCGTAAAATATTCTCCTGAAATCAAAATTTCAATATTAAATAATATTTTTAATGAATTTCAAGTGTTCCAAATAACCTTTAATACACATCTGTTACATACCTCTCACACATCTGGCATGAGACTCGTGCCTTATTAGCGACTAAAATCACGCTCTCACGCAGAGTACACAGATTCTCACGCATTTTCACTTTCTGTTACAAATATATAGAAAAATTTTGTTCACTCATTTTTTGAACTAACAAACCATGCATGTGAAACTGGGCCCTTTCTACACAAGTACTGACAACACTGATTTTTTTAGTATTTAAATTCATAAAATTCATGTCGTCAATAAGACCTGCAACCCTGGAGCCCGGTTATTGTAAAGTCTCACTCCTATGAATCCCTTAGATGTTGACAGCTATGCTGTTGACCAAAGCAATAATCAAACTACTACAAAAATAAAACTGACTACGTAGTGGAAGCCTACTCCAAAAATCTATATCTCTTTACTCAAGGCTGTATTTCCTTAACGCACAAAATACATGAATAATGTATGGACTACAAGTAAGGACTATTTACCCTGCAGTTATAAAACATTGATTTAACGTACGAGTCATGTTTTGTTACTATGTTTTGTGTGACGATACGAGATCCAATCAAGTTTTGTGTTACACAAATATTGCGCTGCCAGTGACGAATTTGGTCTTCAAACAAAAGGCCACAAAATTGTCACGTCAATACAAGTCGATGTTTCAGATTTGCTTCATGTAAACCTGCACCGGGAAAATGGTTCATTTGTCGTGCGAGTTTGACCGAAGTGAGACTGATCACTCATAACCATACACTACACACGTTGACCGTGACAAAGGCAGTGTGTGGACCACGGCTCCTCCTTCTTCAGGGAATGTGTCTGGTAAACACACCTTGATGTGTCAGGTCACATGACCAGTTCATAGCCAGGTAAAAGAAAGGTGCAGTTTGTTGTCCTGCACTGCTAAAATAAACCAGCGGGCCAAAAACGACAAAAACGGATCGAAAGTGTGACATTTCTCAACTGAGGTCATTCCTCAAATTTCTGAGTAAATGTTTTGACGTTCTTAGAACCCATTATGGCGGTCATGCAAATGAACACTGTGTACTGTTCAAGAAATTGAATGCTGCAGTCTAAGGTTAAACGCGCTGGTATATTTGAATAATTGACAAACGATCCATTGTTGGCCGTCTGCTACTCGATGCGCCGAAACATGCTTTTACTTTTTCAAAACGTAGCAAAATATTTATCAGTGTTGGAATAAGCAAGGAAAAGGTATGAGTTTACACAGATGTGAGAATTCTTTACACAAACACAGTCTGTCACAGGACACACAATACAAAATCATTATCGTGAAAAAACAAGCGCCTCTGCCCAAATAACCCCTTTCAGCATCAAATATCATGTATCTGTTATTCATACCCCAGCTAAAACACAAACAGTCAAGTAAACAGATTTTAAGAAATCTATTCTTACATTTCTCACATTAATGGAATAGAAGAGAAATCACATGCTTAATCTAGAATTTTATAATTGTTCTGGGCTCGGCCTTGAATGCCCTGTGTAGCATCCTTAGGATCTCCAGGATATTCAACAACATACCCCTCCAGATATAATCAGTCTGGTATCTCTTCATTAGATTTGTCACATTACTTGCAGGTATTTACAAAAAAAAACCAAATCTAATTTTAGCTTCCTGTCAACTAATACTGCACTGTTAACAATGGCGAAAATGAAAATAAGTTTGCAACTTGAATCAGTTGCCTGAAACTAACCTAGGAGTTTGCTGCAACAAAAGATTCTTTTTAAATTAAATGTTTATGAATTAAGGATGCTAAATTCTGTAACATTTGAAGTGGTTTTGTTGTTAGTATGCTATGTTGATAAAATGTGGGGCTATGCAAATTTCCTTGTGGCTAAATGATAGAGAACTGTTTTAGCCACAGTGGCTAACTAGAAAAATTTCCTAGTGCATGCACAGAAAACATAATTCTTATTTATGACAAGCACTGTTATTTAAATTAACAGGAACACAAATCTTTGGCCAAAATTCAATTAACACATCCAAGCAAAGCTCAGATAACAAACACATACAATTCGCCTCAGTTTTCCAAGACCTTATTTAAAATTCAATTAGTGCGTTCAAACAAAGTCCAAATAAGACAAACAATTAGGGTAACACCTGATTTAACGAGAGTAACAGGTACAGTTGTCCAACACAACATCCTGACCAGAATCAATATCAACCTAGTTTACTCTGCTTCCTGTCGGTCAAGCCAATCTATCTGACCACACATGTCCATTCACCAGTCCGGAATATACTTCATCACATCATTATAATAGTTTTCTTGGATAAATATTCTTTACTTAAATATCAACAAAGCCTTTTCAGTTATTTACTACTAAAGCATGCATGTCCTTGAGTGGATCAGTGATTCTAGATTTTAATGTGGTTTTTGGTAATCTTTCAGTCATATCACTACAGTGACACCTATATCCGGGGCTAATATTCGGGCTGAAAGAGTGAGTGAGTGAGTGTTCAGCGAGTGTAAGTGTTTTACGGCGTTTTCGGCAATCTTTCAGCCCCATCACCATGGTCTCATCAACATCAGGTCGGTGTTGGGGCTCCTGTATCTCCGAGCTTAAAGAGAGGTACGTGGGTGTGATTTGAACCACAATCGCCAAGGCTGGCAGATTACTGGGTTGATATGCTGACATGCTGCATGATCACTGCGCCATCCAACACACCATGTACGTCCTTGGGTGAGTGAGCAACATTCATGTCTAGAGATTGAGTCAAAGCTTAGAAAAACTCTTCATAGTTAATGATACTCCTCTCTGTAATACTTTCTTTCTCTTCCTTTGCTGATAGTTTCAAAAAAACTATATTGCAATATTTATAAAGCCAAAAATCCTTACAAAGTCTATGACAGAGTAAGTAGTTTTGTGATAAAATGCTGAACTTGTCATAATAACTTACATTATTAACATTAACAATGAAATTGCATCATCTGTTGAACTCTAAAACCTCAAGGTCAGAGGTTCACCCCGGGCAGACAATCCCAGACAATGGCTACCACAGAGTGCACATACATAAACAATTTATAGTTTCATATTAAATTTGACAAGTTTACATATTTCGACTTGACAAAATGAGGTATGTTTGACAAATGAACTCACAAAGCACTCGGCAGCGTCATCCATGTGTCCTAGCTGGAAGCGCTGCTGGTTGGCAAATGTTTCTGCCAGCGCCTTCCGAAGAGCATCCGGGTGAAGGGAGGTCTGATCACTATACTGCAGCTGCGTGAAAATAACCTGAATGACAAAAAATAAAGATGAAATGTCAGTTTAAACAAGCATGTACTACAGATAAAACTAAATATCCTACCTTTAAAATTAATATCCCTATTGATAATTTCGGCAGAATCCAAGTTTTATACATACTGAATCTTCAATTATTCTCTCTTAAAAATATTCCTAAATCTCATTTAAACTACTCTCTTACTAACCATCCCGCATGAATGTAACAAATTCTATGATTCAAATATCAGTTCACGGATTTCACAATAATGACTGAATTACCCAAGTTTTACGTGTTTTTATAATTCATAAAATAGCAGCTACCGGTAATGAATTAATGATACTCCCAGCGAGACACATAAACAATTTCAGGTATGCTGTCTGGCCATCATGAAGGAGTGGATGCAATATTAATCACCTGACTTGTACTAAGATCGTATCTATAATCACTGTGACAGAAATACCACTTGGCTATTGTGTTTCAACAAAGCACTCTGAAATCCTACAGGTAACTTTACATGGGTTCAGTATCAGTAACATCAAGGAAATCGCTTATTACAGGGTAGTCAATTATTACTGTTATGATAATAACAAATAATTGGTTGGTAATAACAACTAATGTATCAGATTTGCGCACATTTAATTTTTCGTTTTGAAATATTATTTTTCCTAATCGTATTTCTGTTTACTTTCATACAACCAGAATTTATTCTATTATTAATTCAGATTTTCTTTTTATTCTCCAGATTTCATGTTTTAATGGAGATGTATCATAAAGATTTCTCAGATTTAAATACATTATCTTTTCGATCCTGCACTTTAGACATATCCAGAAAGTAGTACCGGCACTCAGTTAGATCTCTGTCTCTGTTTATGTTTTCTTGTATACCTTTTAAACAATGACAGTTTGAACAGTTTGAGAAACAAATCACCTCACGCTTTCTCCCGCCATTACTTTTCTGTTGAAACTATTTGTCAGGAAAGCGTGACATCGATACCAGGAAACCATCACGTCCTTTGGCCAGGTTATTGATCGACATTTGAACCAACATTAGAAGCAGTTATTATTTATTGATTTGTCTCTTGCATTAGCTAACGTACGCTACCTTTTCTCGCCCATCATAGATCAGATGTCCCATAAACTAGCAATCAATCACATGTCCTATTTTCCATACAACATTCAAAAACTCAGACCTGAATTTTGGCAAACATAGGATGTAACCACTATAACAGGTTATGTGTTACTTTGTTTGGCAAAATCTTTAAATATTTTTCAAACTTTCATTAACTGGTCCAAAATAAATATTTTATTTCATATATCCATTTCTGTATTTGTACTAAAAAGGGGCTAAGAATTCTGCGTCTTATCTGCTATCGAAATGCCAGACATTTTTCAAATGTCAACAACTGACTACCTTGAAACCCTAGAACTGGAAGATAACTTTCTAACATTTACATGACTAGCGCTAGAACCAATACGATGCCGACTTATATAAACGTTCTGGAGGTGTATCCTTGTACCTGTATTTCTTTAAAGAATGAAATGTTTAAATGTATATACAGATGTCTCACCTTGAGGGCACAGAATATACACGAGTTGCCCATACAGACATGGCCAGTCAGACATCGGTAACTTCGGCGAAACACATCCAAGTGCCAGAATACCTGCAACAAACACAGAAATATCACATGTCTGATCTGGACATCAAGATACCTGTTCCGAGTCTTAGATGATATTTTACACTTCATTTTCAGAGTTACAACACACAGCTGAAAAATATTTACACAATCGACACAAGCCAGAACTAATAATTACATAATTATGCAGCTCATTTGCTATGTCCTGTGTTAATGTTAGATTTTTCCACAATGCTTGCAAAAATTACATTGATGAAACATAGTCAACTATTTTGCACGTATCTTTATCATCTCACACCCAAAATAAGTGTCTCTCGGGGAGTGTTTTTTGCAAACTTAAATTTCAACAATCAAGCGCAAAACTACTGGTCAATTAAATTTCCTGATCTTTTTTGGGTGTGTGAAACACGCACGATTCTGCTTCAACGTGAATGCTAATGTTCATAATTAAATCCCGGTTATTAAAAGCATACAGGAAGATTTCAAAAACTTTTCCTCCATCAAGCCATCTGTCTGTGAACGGAAGAGGAGCTTAAATCAGGCACTTTTAGAGCTCTGAGGAAAATATTATTTTGAACTCAGTTAATTCTTTGGTTATAACTTAATTTGTTTATAAATAAAATGAGCAGGGGAAATCCCTTCACATCTCATAAAATCCATAATTTTCCTCTTTTCCTTAATCGTTTCAATCAAGGTTCCTCATACTATAAGAATTACGAGAAATCTTTAATAAATAATAAAGAGGCAAAAAATATTAATCAAGACTGTTACGAAGACACTTTACAAAATGATTCATTCTGTAACCGCCAAATCAATTTTAGATAAGAATGAGTTGGGTGGGTCTAATATTTCATATATGTCACCATAACATCTTGTACGTCAATTCATCTTGCAGTATTCACTTGTTAGTTGTGTATTCAAATTAAGATGGATAGAGTTAAAAGGGATGTACGCTTTTCTTGGGCGGGTCTAATATTTCATATCTGCCATGTCACTACAACACGTCAATTGAACTTGCAGGCAAATAAATTATCCTACCTTTATTCAGGCTCGCTTTTATAAGTAAAAACACTATTGAATGCCTGAAGCAATGAAAGAGTTTATCCTGGGCACGCTTTACAGGCCCACGCACGTTCCAGGCAAATAGACCACCAAAGCCAATGTATACAGTATTCTACTGTTATTGTAATAACGTTTTCACCCAAGCCGGTTAGTTAAGTGCACAGAATATATTACACTGGATATTGTATACAAAGGGCTCTACCCAGATCTTTTCAAACATCTCGATAAACGCTACCGTGTTGCTATTTTTGTCTACATTTTTAAACTGTGCTTCCGAGAACAAAGCAGCTCTGTGCAGAGCTTGTACATATCCTGTTTACGATGTTGTCTTTTTTCCTTAAAATTTATTCAAATGAGGAAAACATGTGAAATTCATGTATGTATGTAAAACACTCTCATAGTTTGACTGACTTTATAGATTTTAAACATTTTCAGTACTTGTCAGGTTAGGGGCATCCTGGACTAACACTTAGTCTAAGACAACTTATCCATCCATAAAAAAATGCAATTTTCATTATTTTATTTTTTACTGAAAAGGAGCCTTCTCTCTTCAGCTGTGGACTCAAGGAATCTAGACTTACTTTAATAAGAATCTAGACTTGCCTAAATCTTGAAAAGAAAAGATTTTTTAAAAATTGATTCCAGTCATGGTGCAGAACTAGGGACAACCTTATAAGCCACAGAGTAAGAAAACATGAAAGCATGGTCCATTTACAAATTATCGGTACAAATAAACATAAAACAAGCTCAGAGCCTATGGTCAGTCTTATGAATTGACCAACAGACAAAGGCAACATTTCTAATTGATACTTTTGATCAGGTTGTCACAAAGGGAGATAATTAACATGTCAATAGACAGGCTGTTCACACTAGCGCCATCTTTTGACATGAATAGTTAATATTTATTTGGCAACAGCTGTTTCTGCATACAAAACAGTGGCTTCAAGAAAACAATGCCTTCCCTGCAATAAACGGATGTTGTCATGGGCTTCATTTCCCAAACTGAAAACTGACTTGGGGCTAAATATTTTCACAAAGAAGCAAGTAACAAGTAGACAATTTCATAAACTGAATACCGCCACATTATGTAAATAGTGACTATGCCACCACTAGAAAGAAGCTTATTTATGACTCATATTGAAAGTGCAACTGGGGATTCAAAGGAGAGGGGGGGTCCAGGGACGCTCGGATTCCCTTCTCCATAAAGTCATGAAAGGACATGGGTGTACTAAAATGGCCAAAAACACCCTCACCCCTCCCCCAAATAAAATGTTACTATCTTAACACCCCCTTTCCCCTCTATTTGAAAGTCAAATGCAAGTGTACTAAAACAATATAATCCCTTCAAACTCCC
>JAUELE010257094.1:0-10559 GCA_031471655.1 Diodora aspera | reverse complement strand
AGGGAAGGAAGTACTTTGTCTGCCTCGACTTGTTTGTCACCTTCCATTCCTCCGATAACTGGAAAATATCCGTCTTGGCTAATTTACCCAAAGGTTGGGAACCACTCGCTATTATTCATGCATGTATATTGTGAGATCTCTCTTTCCCATGTGAGACAAACAATAAGCAATATTATCTTATTACTACAGGAATGGTTTCGACTTAATTTGGTTTGTCTAAAATGTCTAAACTACTTATGGCATCCACGCCATGTTGTAGCAGTTAGTGAAGACTATCGCACCAGAACTTAATTGACAGGGAACATTTTGTGATGACACCGTGTCCAAGATGTCTGTCTTGCTCTAATCTTGCCAGGCCAGATTCTATGTAAACGTCAATCTGAAAGACGAGAGGTAAATTGTGAAGTGCGTCTCTGGCATTTAACTTGATAGTGGTAGACGCTTTGAAAAAGCGGTGAGTAGGCACGAGTTGACTGGAACTCTCGGCAAGACTCGTCAGGGGCTATTTCTGTGACGGTCACAAGTAGGGTAGCCGAGGTGCTGTAATACTGCGATAAATGACTTAAGGAGTCTTCTTATTGCGTGCAAATGACATGGGCAAATGAGTTGGTTACGGTTAATACAGACCTGATCAAAGCAAGAGCTCCTTGCTGTCAGGGAAGCCTTACATGAAAGGTGATTTGAGAGGCAATTTCCAAAGCATTGACGACCCAAACCCTGACAGACGCTTCCTAGTGAATTGTAACGGCTGACGAAAATGGCGTTTATCCTATTAGAGCCTACTTTATGAGGATAACGTCAGCTAGATCAAAGTGCATCCATGACAGGTAATGGTACTTAGCGGGGCTTATAGTTAATGCAAATATGACAGCTCACTAATCCGTTCGGTTGAAATGACGGCCGATATTTCCTCGCTGATGCACTGGGGGGATGTGGAGACATTACACGGGGGCTCGCTAAGTCGAGGGCTTCGACAAGCACCGCTTCAAACTGACATCCGCAAAGTCCGGTGCCTTCAGAAAACCGATCATTATTAAAACAACCCTTTAAACAGCGCCGACGCGGCTCAGACGTTGCTCAAATTAAATGGTTTAATCTCGTTTTGTGAGATACTGTTTTCTTTGACAGAGTTTCGACGTGTGGAAATAAAAGATGTCTACTAGAAGGAACTTTCAGAGTGAAAAGGAACAGAATAGAACGTGACCTCTAAAGCGAGCCTGAAGGTCGAAGAACTGAGTTAGACGTGATAGTAAAGACTACCTATTGGTAATATTATATTAAAAGTTGTTTTGGTGATTTACGTAAGACTTTTGTCAAGACCTGGAGGTTAATACTTCCTCTCTTCCGGTGTTTACCTTGAACATCTCCTGACAGGCTCTGTAATTATATGTTCAAACAACTTTGAGATGGTCTAGTGGAAGCTAATTGCAGATATTGTCAGCATCTTATTATCGACAGGGGGGACACACAACTCCGATCATTAAATGTAGATATAAAAATACCATTACAGAACGTAGAAACGCATTTCAGAGTGCAGTGAATCTAGAGCTTCATTTGGCAACAAAAGATCTATTAAACTGCTGACATGTCGAAATCATGAGTGAGATCCATTGTAAATATAGTTACACATTGTGTCAAAGACAGACTCACAGTTCACGATACCTGTATTTAAATGTCGTGTGTATGAGTGCGTGGAGAGAGTAAGCCAAGACCACAAGGTTTACATTCGTATGATTAGCTATATGTTTGACTACAAATGTATTCGTGTGATTCACGCACAACAACAACCTATAGCATGTAAATGATGACTCCTGGTTGATGATGAATATTATTACACTGTCCTATTCTCGGTAGACTAAAATATAGTCTCTTAAAGTAAGATTAATATTTCTATTTTTTATTAAATTGAAACGATATACATTTGTAACAAAATACATAAGACCACAGAGAGTCTGCTTACTTCAGAAGTTGCAGCTATCTAGCCTGGGAAAATATCTAGACTGCACGACTGTCTCTATTATAATAAAACTTCAGGGTCTGGATGACGGACTATATTCTCGGCAACATGTGTGTCTATATTACCTGCTGTGAGCCAATTAAACGAGGTGCGACGATTGCCCGAATCTGCAATTAACAAGACGGTCACGTGACGCATGCTTCTTCATCATTGCTTAAATCCTATGCCATTTTGAAGAACATAGCAGATTTGTTAGTCAAATGTTGCTTTCTGACATCATTTGTTGTATGTGATCATATAAAAGTATATCGTATGGCCGCAGCTTCACAAATTACAGCGTAAGTCAACTTAATGACAATATTGTAAATAACAGATTTTAGCAAGAGATGTGTTTAACGATCTTTCTTGGGAAAGATAATACTTTATTTAATATCTTCAGTTGATTTCCATTATCGACTTTTCAGTGTAAGGTTTTGTAACAGAAAAACATTTAATTAGACTGGAAAGCAAACAGACACCGGCAAATGTCAAGAATTGTCAACATCAAATACAGACAGTCATTGTAAAAAGAGACCAGCCTCAAGTCAACATATAACATCACGTATGTATAAAATAT
Source organism: Diodora aspera (assembly GCA_031471655.1). Taxonomy (NCBI): domain Eukaryota; kingdom Metazoa; phylum Mollusca; class Gastropoda; order Lepetellida; family Fissurellidae; genus Diodora; species Diodora aspera. The sequence continues at coordinate 7,986 of JAUELE010257094.1, read as the reverse complement.
CGATTATTGTATTAAAGATCATTCACCAGAACCATTTTCTTTATGCTGTATGATAGTTTTGGATTTTAATCGAGTATTACTTTTAATAGCCAGAATAGTCGTTGAAAAAATTATTGATGACATTTCAGAAAAATACCCTGTCTGGAAATATTAAGGTTTGAATAAAGGAATACATTAAAATGTCATATGTCTTTAAAGGTGTCATAAGGTTTGTCGATTTCGTCGGCAAACACAAAAAACAGCATCATACATTTTGAAAGAAAACATAAATCAATTGACGCTTGTAATTGGTGTGAAACACCAACTCTCTCTGATGTGTTGGTTTCTTTGTCGGTTGAAGGCGTCACAAGTCGATTATTGAATTTTAATGTTTGCAATTTGACAAGTGAATGTGGAAGGTCATGCTACCGTCTGGTTAACCTGTCTGTGTGACTTTCATGTATAAACCAGTGAAAGGAGGTCTGGTATCTTGAAATCTTTGAAGGTATTATACTGGACCCATAGTCACCAGTGCATGGCAGGTTGATGCGACACGCCATTGTACCATGCGTCTTACAAACGCATAAAATGCGTCATTTATTTCGTTACAGTCAATGGGTAAGCCTCCGGGAGTGCAAAGCTTTGTGTATTTTTCAATATAAGCAAAGTCAACTGTATAGCAAGATACTATAATGGCTGAAGTGTAATGTTGTGTGTCGATAACTCTAATGGCGATCAGGTGTTTACGGCCTGTAGCCATCTCTCCACGATGAATATTTATTTGTTTATTACCAGTTAATTCTTTTTATATTGACGCGATGTTCCACCTGCAATGTTGCGTGCGCAGTTTAACTGCCCTGAATAAGATAATATCACCTTTCAAACCATCATCATCATCATCATCATCATCACCACCACCAAATGAATCTCTACCTTTTTCACACGGCCAATGTCTAAATAGCAATCTGAAGCCGAGACTACGCATTTCTGTTGCCACACAATTGTGTGCCTGTGTGGCATGTTAAGCATGCCACACATCAGTGCGCTGAAGTACTGGAAAATATCATTTCAGTGTACAAAACTTATGCTTTCTGTTTGAGCCAAACGATGCTGTATATTAATCACGTGTACCCCTCCCCACCCCACCTGTAAATGGGAAAGACAACAACTAAGAACAAACTAGCATTTGCACTCAAAAACAAATAGTATGATAAATCCAACGGACAACAGATCCTTTTTGAGTATTCATAGACTTTCATCAAGTCCCTGTGACTGTGATTATACTAGAATGCCCTGTTTAAAATGATATCCCTTTAATAACCCTACAGCATGGATAGGGTGATATGCATTACCGATACACATAGCAATTTACAATTAATAACAAGAGAGCGAATCAAAGTGACTTAGGGACTTGACAAAAGTCTAGAGTATTCATTATAAACGTTTTTTCAAAACCCTGAATAAAGGCGCAGAAAACTGAACCTCGTCTAACTTGGTGATACACTTCTCTCTGTTAGCCCTGCCTCGGGACCTAGGGAAAACAAACGCGTGCTTAGAGGAGCAATATTACCTAGCTTCTGCTCCCTCTGTACATACGCATCTATGAGTCATTATTCAGCCTAAAGATGTTGAACAAATCTATTATAAGTATGTGTGACCACTTTCTCCCATAAGGAACTATGATCCAGAAAAACAAATGAAGGGGTCAGGACCATAAGGGTTCTAGTGGTCTAACCTTTTCTGATTTCAATAGTACATTTTTAGTCCTGAGCCCTTTAAATATAAGTTGAGCCATGACCTGCGCTGTGACATCACTGTGGACACCCATCCAGTGTGTGCAGCTGCCGCATTGTTTTCATTGTTTGAATATTCATAAGTTTATTCATCTCCTTCAACGTAATGCTTATGTAGATTATGTACATTAATCACAATGCAGCAGAGCGTTTGGTCACGGGTTTCATGAATTGTACGTGCATCCAACCTCTCAGAATTAAATGACATCGTCTGAGCACGCCTACCGGACGATATTTTGACTTCTGCGTAAGCTCAGCTTATATCTGTCAGACATTATAATAGATACCACGTACGACATTACGTGACAGGGCACGTGCGCTGTGTAGAGAGCAGTGCCAATCACAAGTGTCAACACGTCAGGAAAAGTATATAAACATGAAACCTCAGGTCAAACTGCTTCCACACTGACACGTTTCATTTCCACCTAACTTCCCCAGCTTCCAGCGGGTGACATTTAGTGCCACCCAACCATCGCGCCCTTCCTTCTGTGTGTCAGGTCTGTCCTCGGAATCATGTCACATTTCATTTCAAGGAACTGTCCCGTGTTGAAGTATGACGGCCAAATCGCCGCGAAAAGTATGGAAGACTGCATGGGCAATGTTCATGTGACATGACAGGCAAATGGGAACGTGTCACGCATTAAGGGTAATTACGTAATTGACTGTCACGCCCTGTTTGCCAGATTGTGAAATGAGACATTGTATGGTAGTTAGTCAGAACTGGTGAAATATGCATCCGTAGCTTTAAATAGGAGAGGAACCGTTCAGGATCGTTGTTTTATTTGCTTCATGCTAACAGATACATTTATCGGATTAAACCGAACTTCTCACCACACCGAACTGGTCGCCACATCGATAAAGTCGCTACAAATTAACCCCAAAAAGCAGAACACAACGTTCAGTTGCTAAATAAATTAAATTAAGCTCTTATCTGCAGTACATATGTTTACAAATGTTCGTCGTGTGTGCACTGTCTAATAACGATAGCGTACGTACTTTCGTTCTTAGGACAAGTCAACTTTGACGACTTATAATTCCTCTAAACTTCCACCAAAGACGATAATAATAACGTTTAATATGAATACCGAAAATTTAACAAACAAAACTAATGAGTATTATTAACATTTTAGCACGAATCGTAATTTTCGACGTGGATCTAACTTGTGACGACCAGTTCGGTTTACCTTCATTAATCAGGCTGTGTCGTGCTGTCGTGTTATGTCTGTACGTTTGTAAGGGTGTGGAGGGGCTCAATCTGATGACAATTTGTCCACAGTGTTTGAAGCTAATGATTTCTGCCCTGTAGCAACCAATCCTGCTGCTTCATGTGACCACGTGTCATGCATATCTTAGCGTTGTAGAGCTATGGCTGAAATATATCCCACTGCAGCGTTTAACAGCACTGTACTCACAGAACAATTTCCTCGTTTCGTCAGTACCAGCTAGTATGGTCTGTCTCACAGACGCTGAATAACTAATTTTATCCTATCCCAGCCTTCCACTGTACGCCCACACCCTTCAGGTTTGCAAGTATAGATACTGTAAAGGCAAATTCAGTTTGTCTCTGGGCTGCTTTGGAACTTTATGTAACCAATTCACAATGGTATATTAAAATATTTCATCATAACATTCCAGAGACTAATAATTAGCGTTGTACCAGCACTGATTTGTCTTTTCTTCTTGCACGTTAGGCGAACATCTTAGATTGGCTGCAGTCTCTGAAAATTATTTTTCTCTGGTACAGATATTTTGAAGTAAGCATAACTTTATTTAAGTGAGTCCCTTGTCTCCGCAGCCCCAGATTTGCAAGTTTTATGTTTGCCAAGTTTCTTAAATAAACACAATAAATACAAGGTCTGTCAGACTGATTATCGAGATTTTCAGTGCTTGCTCTCAGTTATATGCAACTATTGGAGTAGGGAGATAGACTAAAATATATAAATATTTTCTTTTCTTTTCTTGTATGTTCTTCAAGATACAAACAGATAACAGTGTCATGAACTAAGACAAAGTCAGTTTTCTAAGCCTTGATGGAAGGGCTTGACAAGAGCCTTGTGTCGCTTCATCAAGCCATTTATATTCCCTCTGATAATGTGCCTTCCCTGCGCCAGAGATTAGATGTAGCCTACATGTACCGAGAAGCCATAATTATATTTATCGTACCTAGGAGTAGTCTGTTAATCTGTATCCCAGACACTAGAGCGTACAAAGAAAATGGAGTCTGCCCAAGTCTAGATATTTAGCAAGTCAACGAATTCTCAGCTCCAGAAATTAGTAATATCTCTGGGCTCCTTCTCTAATTTTTTTAATTTGTTGTTTGTTGGTATTATGAATATAATTGTGTAGATTAAGCTTATTTCAGGGACTAAATCTTAGTCCGTATTCTTGTGTAAGCATGACTTTTAACATAAAGAACGTCGAGTCAAAACACATTCTTCACATGAAGTTTTGTCAGTATCTATAACATACTGTTATTTGGTCAGTGAAGATGAAAATACTTTTGTTCATTTTAAATGTCTTTTATGGGGAGTAAAAGTTTCCGAAGCTTAGCGGCGATCTGTAACATATACATCATCGGTGACAACAACTTCTGTAAAACAAATCCGTCCTTTGGTACATGACATCCGTGACAATAATGACAATCAATGTGGCGACATTGACATGGTTTGAGGAGCGTTCTCGACGTATACCGTGCAGAAATGCGATGTATTGTGTCAACTGGACAAAAGATCAAAGATGGCCCGGGGCCAGCGGAGCTTTGATGCGGGATGCCGTTACTGACACGGTTGACAATTGACGTACAACATTCAACACATACAGTAATTTGAGTACCGTTTGTAAGTGGTGATTTCTGGACTCAGTGAAAGCTTTATAGTTGCCGGGCTACATTAACACGTAAATGACTTATGACAGCTACTTGAAACATTAAAGGAATTTGAGGAAACTTCCTTCATAGCTAGCTATACATCTCTCTGGGATCTTGAAACAAGGCGGCGTCTTAACTACAGTTGACAAATGGTGTGTTTCATGTGGTGTCTTTGCAGTGAACACCTGAAAGACAGCTTCTTGACAACAGGTTGTGGGTTACAGCCGTGGCACGAAAAAGGACCACTGTACATAAATGACTGGCCCGGATCCAAGGAGTGGCGCTAGGGGCATGTGTCCCCCGCCTTCGATTCGTCATTATTTATTTGTTATGTTACGACCAAATCAACCCCCACCTCCAACTTGTAGAGATTGCACAAATTTGCATGTTGATTTTTCTAATTGTTCACGGGAGCATGCCTGGAACCAGACCCCCCCCCCCCCAGCACTGTAACATTGGCGCTGTGGAAGATGAGGAACATTTTTTGCTTGAGTGCCCCCTCTATAACACTCTTAGGGGAGGACTTCTGGGTATATTGGGCATCCCACATGATTACAACAACAATACAAATGCATTATCTTATATTCTCAACCCAGACTCCAGTTTAGCCAGTGAAATAGGAAAAATAGTCTACACTATATTTCAGCTTAGATCTAGTTAGAATGTTTTACTATGTAAACCTTGATTTTTCTTCTCGTTTTGTTCATATTGATATTATATTGTATTCACATTAATATGCCTTGCTCATTGATACTGTGTACACTGCCATTATATGGTGTTTGGTACAATAATAAACTTTGAAACACACAGTGATATACACTCGTGTCGTCCTGATTCTGATTCAACAAGGCGGGTAAAGAAAAATATTCCTAGAGGAGTAATACTTTCTTATTTTCATTTTTTTTCCATGGCAGGTCTACATGTTTCTTAGCAAGACATAACAAACTACACCTCATCTTACTCCATGATACTCCTCTCTGATAGCCCTGCTTAAGACACTCCTTTCTTCATTTCGAGCGGACCATTGCGCGATAGAGGCAAACAAACCATCGTTTTTCCTGTAGAAATGAGGGAAGGAGAAATATATCCTCAGAGATATTTCCCATTGCGCCTCAGACGTTGAATTGACACGCCTCATAGCTGCGTTGTTTAAACATTTGTAAATACAGACAATTACTCCTCCAGTTACACATATTTTTGTTCCACCTTAAATTGTTTCAAGTGGAGCTAAGTCCAAGAGGGATATCACATACAGGTTTGGCATACCTTGGTTTTGCTAGGGTTGGGGAACACATGCATTGCATTTTAATAGCCTACTGCATAAAATCATCATTGATTTTCTGAAGTGTTACTACTTACTTTTTGTGTTGAAACGGTTAAAATTGTGTTGTCAATGTATATATAATACGTTATCACTGTTTGAAAGATATCCATTTTATACTGTGATGTCCATTGTATTTTAATTACGATGTTTTATTCCACGTTTTCTGCGACGTTTAGTCGTGCTACAAATAACAAAATAATCTTCATGAATAATGATTGATAAATAGTTTATAACGTTTTCATTCCATTTGCAGCTTGTACAAATAAATAAATAAATAAATAAATAAATAAATAAATAATAAATAAATAAATAAATAAATAAATAAATAAATAAATAAATAAATAAAATAAATAAAATAATTAAATTAAATTAAATTAAATTTAATTTAATTTAATTAATAAAATCTTATAAAATAAAATAAAATAAAATAAAATAAAATAAACGAGATGATTGGAAGAACACATTTCATTATCAAGATCAAGTATGAATGCAAGTACATTCCAGTAAAGCACAATTAGACCTCGTTTTGGAAACAAAGCAAACTATGTTAATTTGAATTGTAGCCATCGAAAAGAAACACTAGCTGTGAGGCTTCCTATTAATTACCTTGCTAATGAAGCGAGCTAAGTTAAGGGTCTCGGTAATTTTCCTCCAGACCACAGGGAAATCGGGGCTTCATTACGACCGGAAACAATTTAAATCTATGCAGCAAAGGTAACAGCATTATTTGATTGGAGAATTTAAATGATGAGTAGAGTGATAATGAAATAATATTATACACCATAGCAGGTCCCGATTTGAAGAGTGCTTGTCACTAGCTGAAGAGATACGGCCGAAACAATGATGTCAAGTGACTAATTAGGAACGGCACTCTCACAGAAACGGAAGTGTTTTTGTGCCTGTCTATTCTGCTCTGACGTTGGCCTGGATACTAGCCATTGACACCGACGCCGTTGTGCCTTGGAAAATAAATTTGTTTTGTGTTGTTGTTAAAAGTTTGGAATAACAAAAGTGTTCAACAAACGTCGAATACAACGTATGTCTGAAAAGCGTTTTACGTGTAAAATCAGATGCCTTTCCCTGTTCCATAATCAAATCAATGTTTAGTTGAACAATTTAATGGAATAAAAGAAATATCGTGGTACGACGTTTTGTCTGTATTGATATAGACTTCTTCAGGTACGAAAAAGGTATGAACATGTTGACAAAGTTTATACTGTGGAGCTCAAATACATAATATGTGATTTGAGAGTGAGAAGATGGCGCTTGTAAGTCACTCTTAGGAGCAAAGCAGCCATACTTATGTCGCAATAACAGTTTTGTTTCTGCAAACAGCAATTTACTAGTAATCTTATTTTAATGGTCACATATGATAGTTATACACCCTCACCAGATGCAAGTACCGGTACACCAGAGTATTTTATAGTAACATATGACAGTTATACACCATCACCAGATGCAAGTACCGGTACACGAGAGTATTTTAATGGTAACATATAATTATACACCATCACCAGATGCAAGTACCGGTACACCAGAGTATTTTAATGGTAACATATGATAGTTATACACCATCACCAGATGCAAGTATCGGTACACCAGAGTATTTTAATGGTAACATATGATAGTTATACACTATCACCAGATGCAAGTACCAGTACACCCGAGTATTTTAATGATAACATATGATAGTTATACACCATCACCAGATGCAAGTACCGGTACACCCGAGTATTTTAATGGTAATATATGATTGTTATACACCATCAACAGATGCAAGTACCAGTACAGCAGAGTATTTTAATGGTAACATATGATAGTTATACACCATCACCAGAAGCAAGTACCGGTGTCGCGTATTATTTCCACTCTCCTGGATTTGCACTCCCCAGTCATTATAATACGTATAATTTGCACTCTCCAGTCATTTTTATACCTATAATTTGAACTCCCCAGTCATTATTATACGTATAATTTGCACTCCCCTTGTATTATTTCCACTCCCCCAGTCATTATTATACGTA
>JAUELE010257083.1:0-10560 GCA_031471655.1 Diodora aspera | reverse complement strand
AATTTAGTCATGTGACTAAAAATCGTAAACGATCAAATCGTTCGTCGTTTGTGTGTGCGGTGGACCAACGATTCAATGGTTTGCCATCAGATCATGCGCGAATTTATCGTGAACAATTTGATCGCAAAGGTCTGCGGTGGCCTTCAGTTGAACTGTTCTGCAATTATTTTTCCAGCGGCCGACTTTGATTTCTCCTTCATCGGCCTCTTCTCGGGTTACAACAATGACTTGAAAGTTGTTCGTTTCCCAAATGGAATTTGTTTCCATTTGAAAGAGATGACGAAGATCTGGGATGAGGGCTTGATGTACGAATTATTTAGGATCGCAGAGACATTCCAGAAGTTGCCTCTAGTATGGGAAGAATTCGTCATTGTGAAGTGTCTTGTCGTGGTTGCGTCTGGTAAGGGTAACTCAGGGTTGTCCAGCATATGCCCAAGGGGGTGGGGGAGGACACTTGGGGATTGTGACCTTACGTTTCCATCATTTAGTTTAGATTGTTCACAGCACAAGCATTTGTCAAATGCTTTGAATTTACTCTGTGATGGCCAACGGCTCTCTTGGACCATCCGCCAAATAAGAGAACTAGGGTGTTTTAAATTCAACCAAAAAGTTTATTTAAACATATAAACTAAACAGAATCAACTAAAGCGCAATAATACTACAAAGCAAAACATAGTTAACTAGAGGTCAGGGCTTGGCGTCGGGATCTAGGAGAGGGCCATGGAGGGAATCGAACTCTGTGAGAAAATGTCACGCAACGACAACGGCGGTGCTGTCTCTCCAGTGACCAAGGCCGGCACCTAAAACCTAATTACTCACCTCTGGATCCCGCTGCAAAGTGCCAAATATTCAATCCCGGGCATATTTACAGGGGAACTAGTGGTCACGTGGGGTACATGAAAATCATGAATATTACAAGTATCACGATTCTGAGCCACGTATCAAACCTTCTAGAACAGATGCGTTTAAGCGATACGTTCATGTGTTCGCAAACATACTGTTCTGCAAAACTTTCCATCTGCCGTCACAACTCCTATGAAGAACGATCGTTCCTTGGTCGTTTTGACCAATCAGTAAAGAGCTCACAGCGAAAGCATTGATCCAATCACGTGGCGCGTCCTTTAGAACACTCGGCGAAGTTTTCAGGGCATCTGCCCTTGCTGCTGTCATTTGTCTAAAACTTGCAAAATATACGTTTAATTGTTCGTGACATATGACTGGTTGTCTATATTTAGCACAATGGATTTACCAATACACAAAACGACTTCCACATTTGCACGTTTTAAACAAACCCCTGAACTTGACGCTTGATGCATCGTTTAACCAGGAGTCAGAATAGTTACATGTCCTAACCCATCTTTGAAATCCAGATATATATCATATATATGACTCCAACGGTCCGCCTTATACCCTGGAGTCAGTCCTGTTCACTTTAGTCGTTTTGTGTCTGAAAAGTCCAAATCTGCTAAATATAGACAACCAATGAAATGTCGCATTCACTGCACGAGAAGTAACTCTTGATAAATTTCAACACATAACGTTTTTACTTCACCGAGTGTTAGGAGAGACGCGCCACATGATTGGACGCAAGATTTCGTTATGGAAGCTTCACTGATTGGTAAAAACTCCCCCCTCGGGACGATCTTCGGGAATAGGGGTGATTCCAGGGTATATGACAGTTGGCGCAGTCATCTATATCCTGGATTTTGAGGATGTTCTGCGTGATGAACAACCAATAAAGATTAATTAGAGTGTAAAAATCTATAAAAATTCGAATTTCGCGTCGCCGCCATGCAGTTGATAATATTCAGAAACATTCCATGAATGTAAAGTAAAACAGAAACCCGCAGTGCTCTCATTAGATATTATTTGTATTTCTCTGATTCATGCATTTTCCTGAATAATTAGATGTAATTAGCACAATAAAGCATTTCATAAGTTCATAGCAAGATATGTGTTTGTGTTCACGTACACATCACATGCTCTCCTTAAAGGAGACATTTCTCAACACTGAACTGTATAGTCTAACCGACCTCCTACGGTTTACAAAGATAACGAACATGTACATATCTTCCCATTGTTCCGTCAAGTACAAGCGATATCAAACTGAAAGCAGGTGGCTGTGATACATGATATTGTGCAACATCCATGCACAAAAATTACATCGTTAACTTATCACAATCAAATCCTTGTTATTTCGCGTGCATGTCTTTCAGCCCGGAGATCCAACTCTGACACCAATTTGATATAGGTGACACTATGACAGAGGGATTTCCGCAAGCCACATGGTATACGTCAACAATACTCACGTTGTTATATAACTGTCGGGTAAAAAAAAAACGATACAAAGATTTTGAGAGACTACTGAATAAATTCACAATTGCGTTGGATATGCAAGAGATATCCCTTCAAGATTAGGAAGTTTTATCAATGATATTAGGTCAATCAAATTACACTCGTTGAAATCCTATAGCATCCTTTTGATCATGATCAGCTATGACAGAAAGACGTAAAGGAAAATAACTGAAATCCTTTGGTATAGTTTCTTTTGCCCGGCAGTATAAATGTATATAGACTCTGTAAACACGCATGCTTTGAGCACAGCTTTCTGCTTGCATATATATGTTGAACACATTGTATGCAGTGGATAGATGACATTATGTAAAAATAAATGTTATCAAAGTAACGATATCGATGAATACTTTACAATTAATGCCTCGGCATTATAGGACCAACATACATCTAACTGTGCTTTGAAAAAAACTTAGCCAAATCTAGTGTGGGTGCCATATCTAAAGTTATCTGTTTACGTGCTGTTGTACTAAATATATACATACATGCTATATCCTCTCGATTCATTGTGCAATGAAACTTAAAAGTGTTTTATATTCCCTAAAAACCTTTTAATCGTTGTTGTTTAATTGGGCTTTCTGGGAGGCACTCTGAAACGATAACGTAGACCTACTTCTGTTCATTTCATTTCATTCTTTCATTTCATTCTTTCATTTCATTCTTTCATTTCATTCTTTCATTTCATTCTTTCATTTCATTTCATATTTAAATTTCAGATATATATCAGATATATTATAGATATATGATTTTAATAGTTAGGTTATATACTGACGTGCAAAAGAAACGATACCAAATGATTTCAATTATTTTCTCTTACGTCTTTACATCATAGTTAGTCAAAAGGATGCGTGGATTTCAATGAGTGTAATTTGATTGACATAATGTCATTGATAAAAATTCATAATCTTAAAGGGATATCTCGGGTAGGCCTATATCCAACGTGTGTGTGAATTTATTCAGCCGTCTCTCAAAATCTTGGTATCGTTTCTTTTGTTCGTCAGTATATATTAATTTTATAAATCTTATAAAACTTATTTGACACACAAACTACAAGATAAGCTAACAAATGAAAATTATACGGTAACAAAAAAGTGAACGGCGTGAGCAATAAAAGAGATAGCCTATGTGGTTTTTAGTCAATATTACAATACACTACAAACACCTATATAGATGCTTCGCGTTGAGACAATTCTAGCTCGATCAAATTACAGTAGGCTAGGCTAGGCTAGATCAAATTAATACGTAGAACTAATTAGTATAGAAGGGGGTTACATATGAACACTCTGACTTATATTAAGTCTGACTGACAGACAAGGATATTTTCACTTTTCGTTTCAGAAGCACTTCCGTGTTTTTTAATTTCGCGCCGATTTACTGGAATTATTTTTTTCAAAATGTGAAATAGATCTATGAAGAGTTTATCATTTCAATAATGAACGGAAAGAGCATGTTCAAAATATTCAAATTAGGTTTTAAAGTACATAGAACAACTATTTAATATTAATCGAAAATTTAGTGCAGTTATTACTTTAAGTAGGTAATTTGTTGTAATTTGAATGTCTACGGCCATACTACGTTGAAAACACCGGTTCTCGTCCGATCACCGAAGTTAAGCAGCGTCGGGCCCGGAGAGTACTTGGATGGGTGACCGCCTGGGAACACCGGGTGCTGTAGACATTTTGATCCTTCTTCTTCATTTTTAAATTTTTATAACAACATTATATTTATACTACACATTAGTATTCACTGATTATAGAATCAAATTATTTCAAATTTGTCAAATAGAAAATTAATAAGAGTGATCCAGATAAACTAAATTTTATAGCGGTTGGTGGGAACTAGAGTGATTTCCCTTAGATTGTTTTGCTGTGAGCGTGTATTCATAGTTACAGGAAGATCAAAGATCGTGTCACAGCATGTGGTGTTGATGAAAACTACCTATTTAGTATTATATTTTTGGTAGTTTCCCGTACAACCATTGTTTGTTACGGTTAAATGATGTCGTTCTCAGATTTCCAGTTTTCCGACGCCGGCAAGGCCTTGATGGCAGCCCCAGAGACCCCAGGGGTGGTTCCGGACACTCTCATCCACCAGTGCCAGTTGGATGGGTGGGAGTTTTTCGTCGAATCCAACGATGTCACAATTTACAGATTGTATAACGAAGTAGGTACTTGACGTGTGCATGGTTAAAGTCCCATTCATCTTCTGTCATAGTTTCTGCTTTGAACAAGCACACGCCTATCGTGTGAATTGTGTCAGAAATCTGACAAAAAACTTAATGCACAATAACAGGATTGAAATTTCAGTCATATCATTAATTTCAAATCATCAAGTGGAACTTCTTATCACACGGTATATTTTGTTTTAAAATTTTTGATTAGCGGTTTTACACATTCTGATGAAAATGATTAGCATTTGGTGCAAATTAATCAGAAGTTTATGAACAATTGATTAGCAATTTGCTGCAATTGATTAGCCATCAGCTGAAATTGACTAGCAAACTGCGATGCGAATGCGAACCAAAAAATACCCTGTATCATTAATGCATGATATGGCCTAGCTGATGTCATCCAGAAAGGGACAATGATACAATTCTTTTTTATCTTTCTTAAATTTCTGTCTATAAATTTTCTTCTTGAACCATCATCCTCTCACTTGATCAGCATCGTGCATGTCACTTTGCAGTATGGCAAATATGCCTGAAAGATTGTCAATGTGATGTAAGACATCAACTCAGTGCTTTTATGAATTTAAAAGTCTTTATTTTGTCTTAAGGACAGTTTTGAACAACTCATAATAAATGGACCAAACTTTGACGGAAGACATGCATATAGGATAGATGAGGAAAGTTGACCAGGTCAGGCTCCATCCCCTTTTCTGTGCATTATGCTCACTTTAATATGTGCATTTTACACTAGAATTCCTGTAATTTGTGCACTCATTTCTGAACAGAGAATGAAGTCTATTCAGCTGCTCCCTTTTACTATTTCTACAGTGTGGGCATTCTCAAAATCCAGGGTATAATGACGCCGCCAGCATCCGTCATATTATACCCTGGAATCACTCCTATTCCCAACCAATCAGTGAAGCTTCCATAGCAAAAGCTTGCGTCCAATCATGTGGCTCTTCTCTCCTAACATTCGGCGAAGCCAAGAGGTTATGTGTTTAAATTTATGAAGAGTTACTTCTTGTGCAGTGAATGCGACATTTCATTGGTTGTCTGTATTTAGCAGATTTGGACTTTTCATGTACACAGGGGTTAAAACTCACTTAAAAAATCCACTAGCCCACTGGGCTGGTAAGTTGTTTTTTTCACTGAGTAGCCCTGCTCAAGATTCACACCCAAGAATCATTTCAAATTTAATATTCAGCATTTATTTAGCTAAATATTCAATAAATGTGTAATGAAATCACTAATAATTGTCAACCAATCAGTTATATATAAACCAATAATTAAAATAGACACATGATGATGTCATCAAAATTGCCAAAATTTTGACTAGCCACACGAGCTGGTAAGTGTGAAGATTTTATAAGCTTGACTTATTTTTCACTAGCCTCGGTCTTACGGGCTAGGATGTATTTTCACCCCTGCGTACACAAAACGACTATGATGAAAAGGAATACACCCAGGGTACAATATGACAGAGTCATTATACTCTGGATTTCGAGGATGTAGTGTGGGCAGCAATATGTATGTCTTCTTTTATCAGCGAATATTAGTCAGTGTTCCATTGTCTTTCCCTGAGTTGTCTTTCCCTGAGAACTGGGAAAATGTACAAATTGGTGCAGCGGTATTGCCCCGAAGCAGTTACCTCCCCTAAGAATTGCAGATAGAGTTACCCAATCTTGACTCGCAATTTACAGGATTTCTGGCAAAAGATGCACAGATGTGTGCATAATGTACAGAAAAAGGGTTAAAACTTGACCTGTTGACTCAGACAGTGCACAATACCGGTAATAGTATTGTCTTTGTTCACTTTACCTAAAGATATGCACAATTGTTACAATAGAACAATTTCACTATTTTATATTGTAGACCTCTGGTCTGTATGAATACAAGATATTTGGCTTTATGCGAGATGTGACTCCAGATGTATGTGCCAAGGTATATATGGACGCAGAGTATAGGAAAACATGGGACACATACGTGAACAGTAAGATCTTTTAAATCTAACAGCAATTATAGATACATTTAGTGATATTTCCCATGCAAGATGAGAGAGCAGTTATTTTAATGGATATGTGGAATCCATCATCATAATCACAATTAAATATATATGTTTGAGTAACTTGTAGTTGTACTACCAACAATTATAAATTACAATTCAGTATCAAGTAGTTTTCACATATATTTTATCTTTTTAGTAAACATTTTTTTTTTATGGAAAAGATTTCTTCTGCGTTTTTATAGCTTAAATAAATCTAAAGCTTCAATTAAAATTTTGCGATGAACTGCAAATGTCTAAATCTTGCTTATTCTATAAGAGTACAACTTTATTTATTTCTATTTCATGATTCATCGCGCTATGGCTGAAATATTGCCCACAGCGACATTCAACATAATTTCACTCACTATTTCATGATTAGTTTTTGAACACTCATTATTTTTAAGATGGATTAAAGTCTTTAGTTGGTGTACAAACTGAACTAATCTCACAATGCGAATGAAGTAACGTTGAATTTTTATTTTTTCAGCCCTTGATATTCGAGAGAGTTTGGGCCATGAAGTTATATACTGGTCTATCAACTATCCCTTCTTCATGTCAAACAGGGATGTATCCTTTGAAGTCACAATACGGATTGGTACGACTCTGTCCAATCAAAGACAGTGAGCCTGCGGATATCAGAAATGCATGGAAATGGAGTGGGACTCGGGATAGCGCAGTGGTTAGCGTGTCGGCCCAGTGATCTTCCAGCCTTGGCAATCATGGTTCGAGTCCCGCACTGGTACCCCTCGTTCAACCTGGAGATTGGAGCCTCACATCGACGTGGCGCTAGTGACATGGGTATATGGCTGAACGATTGTCGAAAACCACGTAAAAGTTCAAAATCATTTGCTCACTCACTATACTAATATTGGTCAAAAATTAAAATCTTGTTTGCAGTTCTCGCTCCTTGCCATTAATGATTATAGCAGATGAAAGTTTATAACCTCGGAAAAATCATTATTCGTACGTGTGACTTCTGCTTAAATGTTAAACCTATTCAATGCGCAATTTTAAATCAATTAAAAAAATTCCTATGACCTTTTAGAAATGGACGATCATCACACCTTTCGCTTTGATTTGTTTACATTTAAACAACCCATGTGAATACTTATTATTTAATAGCGCAATATGTTAGGTTATTAGTGCCGTATGGTGTGACCTTTGTTCCCATGAGTTACATCTTGCTGATGGCGTGGAGGATAATAGGATTTAATTCGAATTAAGAGAATTTCCCGATGAGTCAAAGAGAATCATTAGGACCTTTTAAATCTGACATTTGGATGTACACGTGTGTCACTTAAACCTTTAAACAAAGATGGGAAAAGAGAGATGTTTATCTGAAGCCGTCCATCAACTCATTGAAGCACGCTGAGACCTGCAATAAGTAAACTTATAGTGACTCGGTGTCACGTAGAAAGTGCAAGCCCCAGTAACCGAATGCTTGTTGTACACTGAGATAAAATGTGAATCTTTTGCTTTCATTTTTCTTTCTACTGATCATCTTTTTAACTTCTTATTTCCCTCGACGCGCACCTGGCACATCATGTTGGTTTATGGCTGAAATATTGCCCTTGCAACGTAAAACATCTTAACTGAACTACATTTAGCTACAGCCATGGTACGAGAACATGGCAAAGGCAACGGTGTATGGGCACCCTCGGAGTTGGGGGGGATGGGGGGCTGTGACGTTCTTGCCTGAAAAATGACTCCCTGGTATAATCGAAAACCCAAACAAGAAAGTTTTCCCTCTGGCCAACATCTTGGGGCGTTGTTGCCCGAATTCTAAGTGTTTTTGCCTGAGTGCAAAGTTGTGCGATAGGTTTTATCTGGGCATAGGATTTATAGCAAGGATGATTGCCAATAGATCCGTACTGACATGCGTAAAGCTTGAACATCGACTGAACTTTAAGTTGTCGATCAAACACTTCGGGACAACAAACCGGAAAGTCATGTATAAGTGTATTACAATGGTCCTCCAACCACCACTGAGACTGGACTATTGCAGCCTGGACCCCCTCCGTTCAAACATGGAGGACCCGCCTATCATTAGCAGACATACATGTACTTCTTGTTTCAGAATCCAAAGTGACCATCCCTCTTACATTCCAAGCAGCAAGGCATTATCCTGTTGACTTGTACTTTCTCTTTGATCTGAGTCGGACAATGCTTGACCACAAGAAAAAGTTAGCCAACTTGGCAGGTGAAATCGGTAAGCTGTTAGAAATTGGTTGCTGTCCAGTGCAGGTAACAAAGTGTAATTTCAGAATTAGTTGGCACTACTCTACACGTGTATGTGTAATTACAGGTCAGCTTTCACTATTACGTCCGAGGATGACGCAGTGGTAAGCGCGTCGGCCCAGCAATCTGCCAGTCTTGGTGGTTGTGGTTCGAGTCCCGACCAGAGAGACAAGTGCCCTAACACCAACGTGAGGTTGATGAGTCTATCGTAAAGTGGCTGAATGATTGCCGAAAGTCATGTGACACCCCAAACTACTTACTCACTCCTATTTCGTCTAAGTACTTTGACATAGCTGAGCCACCACGTGACATCATCTATCCAACCAATGATGTCCTTGGCGGATGGGTGCAGTACTTGAAAAAAAAGACAACTTTTTGTCTGTGATTGTCGTTGACTGCTAATTAATTGACCAGGTGAGGGCACAGTCTCGTTATATTTGTTTGCGGAAGTAGATTGTTTCGGTTAATTGACAGCGTTGGTTACAACTTTGACAGTGAATATCTCGCTTAATAGTCATCTGAATTTCGCGAAATTTTCGACATTCATTAATTTAGATCGAAAACTTTCATTCAAAATCAACTTGCTTTATCTTTGGTGTATCCTTTAATTAAATATCCCATTTTAACTTCTCTGTTTACTCTGCAAGTCGAGATGACCTCAACATGACAAAATAAAACATATAAATATTATTCTAGGAAATATCAATATTTATAAAACATTAATAATTATGCCATTTCTCTTTTTTCCGCCAACAGAGACAATTTGTCAAATTTAATTTGATCAAATTTACCAACACTTATATAAACTGACGTCCAAACAAAACGATACAGGGAAAATGGTTACAATCTTTACAGTGTTTCAGAGCATTGTTTAACCTATTGGGTATTTACTCTCAACAATTTAAGTTCGCTGAGTATTTCTTATATCAGTTGGGGTCTATAAATGACATTGCTAGCAGCAAATGATCACATATGTCTGGACTACAGGAAATATGAATCACTGCATTTGAAACGAAGAAAGTACATGTCATACTAAAACTGAGTTTGTTTGTCAGCAGATTCGTTAAAAAGGGTATTTTTCTGAATCTAAAATAGGTCACGGCATATGAAGCGCTTTGGCCGAGATTATGATCATTGTACCAAACAGAATCATTTCCAAAGTCGCAATATAAAAATGAACGCAGAGGGTTGTAAGAGCTGGGTTTTAGTTGTTTGAATGAGTATTTTACGCAAATGGCGTAAAATCATTTGAGTAATGCAGACTGTTTTAAGTGTTTTAGGCAAATATGCAGCTCATCTGTAGCTCGGGCCTTTACCATCTCCTGTATTATTGTCTTCGCTATAAACAACATCAAGTTGAACTGATCTCCAGCTGACCTAGCAAACTTTAATAGGGAGAGCACAAGAAAAATCCAAATAGTTTGATGAGGATATCTGATTCATTACCCGAATAACCATCCTCGAAATCCAGGACTCCGCGAACGTCCGTCATATACCCTGGAATCACTTTGACCAATCAGGGAAGGTTCCATAACGAAAGCTTGTGTCCAATCATGTGGAGCGTCTCTCCTAACACTTGGCGAAGTAAAGATGTTATGTTTTTAAATTTATCAAGAGTTACTTCACGTGCGACATTTCATTGGTTGTCTATATTAAACAGATTTTGACTTTCCATACACACAAAACGACCATGGTGAATAGGAATACATCGAGGATATATGACAGCCGTTGGCGGAGTCACTATGCCATTGATTTAGTA
>JAUELE010257072.1:0-10561 GCA_031471655.1 Diodora aspera | reverse complement strand
GTCCACTGCTGTCTGTGTGAAACACATGTAAATAACATAAACTGTAAATCATGCATTGTAAAACCCCGTATTCCCTTAGTCTCGGCAGACATAAACGGATATATTTTCGAGTTTCAAACAGACAACCTCTTTCCGAACCTTTCTCTTAGGGTCTGCCGAAGAATGTTTATTTGCAAGTGTAACGTTTCCGAAGGTCTACGAATCTTCAAGATTCTTTCTTAAAATTGAATGCATTGTTTTTGTCTACTTTCTGGCATGGGGGTCAGAAAATAGATAAGGCCCTTCAGGAGGCTGCTTAACCGACACAAATGCCATATCTTTTGTGCATTGTTCGTGGCATGTACATAACTTTATGTATATTTACCGTTCCAAAGGGTTTTTTAAACAGTAAACACGGAGTTTGACCACGTATCCAACAGTAACTCGGATTCCCTCTGTCAGAATTTGTCGACTGAATCCCTTGAAGGATTGCGTCCCTTCTCAACTCGACAAGAAGAGAAACTGGCATGGCTGGTGACATTGAGTGAATGTCTTCCGATAATTCTATATTTTGAATTACTGGGATTTTCTCAAATAAGATGAGTGTGTCACCATAGGAAAGTCATACATAAATAAACAGTTTGACATATTGGTCAGAAAATAATATTATACCTTGAGAGTCCGTGACTCATATACCTTTATTGTACATACAATAAGGCACTTTAATACACGAGAAACAGCTGGTGTAAGCAGATGACAAGGTATAATGCAAGGTCAGCCTACTGATCCCTGATAGAGATCGACAGGTGTAATGTATAGTGAAATGCGAGCTGTAAAACGTATGACTTCAAGCAGATCAAAGTGATTAGTCTGGAGTGAATTGTCGTGAAAATTGCATTGTAAATATAAACGTTTTAATAGCGACAAAAGGCTATGGCTGGATTTCTCCTTTATGCCTTTCAAAATGTATGAGTTTAAAGCCAGAGCTTCGGTGCTAAGTTTAACGGTAAATAAATCAACAGTTCGACATTTATTGTACATTGAATCAGGTAAGTAAATAGACGCATGGGAAACAGCTAATGTAAGTGTAAGCAGATGACAAGATATATGTAAGATCAGCCCACTGATCCCTGATAGAGATCGACAGGTTTAGTGTATAGTAAAATGCGATCTGTACAACGTATGACTTAAAGCAGATCAAAGTGATTAGTTTGGAGTCGTTTGTCGTAAAAACTTCATTGTAAATATAATAGCGATAAAAGGTTATGGTTGGATTTCTCTGTTATGCCTTTCAAAATGTATGAGTTTAACGCCAGAGCTTCGGTGCTAAGTATAACATAGATGAGCAGACAACTTCAGTCTACAGCAGATAATATTGGACTTCGGGCCAAAGCGTATATCTGCCTTTACTCTATGTAAATATTCCTTCTTTTTAATACGTCACAATTAGCATTTAACGTTGAAACTGAGAAAAATACATCTCGGTCCATCACAGACTATGACTATCATGTTATTGTCATTGTATGAAGATGTTACGTGTCCGTCTAAACTGCTGGAGTGACACGGGTACATAAAGGAGTACGAAATGTATGTAAGAAAAAGGAAATGCAATAGCCAAAATATTAATACAAAATAAAAACAAAAACGAGTCCCATCCATAATCCAACAGTCTGTTACAGCACCAAACACTCTTCATACTACCATCATGTTTTGAACGTTAAGTAAGTAAAAACGAGACAGACACTGTAAGGAGAAACGCCAAGTAGACATCTGAAGGAAATGACTTGCTAGCAAAGTGATTCCGGACAATCATGTACATGTACTTGCGGTCACCGGGCTTGGCATTAAGATATGTAGTGAACAAAGAATGTTCAAAGAACTTAGTGTCACAAAGTCACAATTGGGAGTTGTGAAACAACAAGGCGAGTTTATAAACAACAATTTAATAAACAGATTTATAGCAGCTGTTTCAAGTCTAGCAATCAATTTAAGACAATTGCAACTGAAAACCCAACATGCAAAGGTGCAAGCATGATGTGGTGCTGTTGGTTAGTATATGCAAGTCCCGTCCCAACGAAATCAACCCTAAACAATTCCAACAATCACTAGGTACAGTCGGGATGACTGGACCCACAGTCAAATAGCAAAACAAATAAAAAGGTTTCAGGATTGTGCATGAGCAGCACCATCACCAACCTGGGAAACTAGACCCCGAACAGTCTTACTTTTCAAAATAATTGCAGGCACTGTTGCCCTGAAAACCAGTCACTTTACAGTACTATGAAATCTGTGGTATTGTCCACTTTGTAATAATTAAGTAATCATAGCCACCCAAGTACTAATTATATCTCTGCTAGGGATTCGAACCTAGTAATGTATCCCACAATCAGCACATCCGTATAGGGAACAAATGAAAATGTAACTGTCTGGAAGGAATTCGCCAGATTAGTTATCTTAACCTACAACTTATCTTAACCTAGAACACGCACTGTTCATGCAATGACAGCACACTCAGCTTCAAAGTGATGTCACTATGACGTCACTGAGTTGATACTAACTTCACTGCATCCATACCAAGGATACCTGGTAATGAAACCAAAATCATACTTTACATACATACACCACTGACAATACCCTATCATCAAAATACAACGTTACAAAACCGTTACACAAACACAAAACACACACACGGAAATCTAGCTGAAAATAAACTCCTTTTTTAGATCTGGCCTGTGTTCAGGGTTCTGGAACAAGAAATTAACAGGGTTCTTTGAAAAGGCAATCGTGACAGTTAGGAAAAGATCTATCAGCAGATTATTGGTGACACTCTGGAAGAAAAGAATTAAGTAAATCAATAGGTAAGTGTTCAAAAGGTATGATTAACTACTAATTATGATGTGAATTGCGTCAATGTAGGCAAAAGAAAAAGGCGGGTCCAACCACATTGTATAATGTTTTATTTGTGATAGTAATTATATGTCTCAACAAGATCCGAAACAGTAAGATGCGCATTTGTGTTGATCAGATTTGCAGCACGCTCCATGAAATGCCATCCCATCGGAACCTACTCTGACGCCAACGTGACAAGTAAGTCGCCGTCTCAATTAGGGAATGACCTCATGCATGCAGAGACATCCAGATTGAAACTGTCACTTGCGTTTCGCTTGTCCTTGGGAAACGATAACTCCGCTGTCATAACGACCTTAACTTCTAAAACAAACAAAATACAGAGTATTCAAGATTAATAGCGTTTACTAGGTTATACAAAGTTAAAGTTTAAAGAGTACACTGACAAAGAATAGTAAAACTGTGCTGTTCAGATACTACTCGCTGATGCACAAACAATGGATGTAAAATGTACACAATGGAGTTAGCTCTTTAAACAAATGCACAAATACTACACTTTATGAAAGAATATAATGTAATTCAGTTGGACATTTAAAAACGCATTAAGTACAATTTAACACACATTCCACGCTAATGTGTATGCACGTGTTTATGAACACTACCTGTTCAAGAGATGACCAGCATGGAATGCGGTTGTCTCCCATATCGTGATCTCAGTAAGATCATCCTGTCGTTGAAACTTACTAAATGGCAAATGTCATGGACGCCTGTAGATCCCCATACTAAGTTCAGCGGATTAACTTCAGGACAGATATTTCCCTGATTCAGAGTGAGAAAAAAATCTTATACGAGCATAACCACACAGAAAGGAAATCACATCATATCAAACAACTGCTATTTGTTTGCACTGGTTACCTCAAACCTTGCGTCAGTTCATGATAACGCATACTGGAGGCTCAAAGAGCTTCTACAAACGGTTAATGTGGTTATACAGGGATTTGCAGCACTGCGTTTGTTATGTTGGGTTGGGAGCTAGAAATCAGACGTCTTAATTTTGCGCACATTTAGCATGGGCTAAGATGTGATCGATTTTGAGTTTCACAAACACAAACGTTTTCTGAGCCTCACAATACGATGGCGTCTTCCTATGTTGGCTCAAAAGAAACACAATCGTATGTTGGTAAGATATCGCTGTTTTCCAAGACTACAACCGCAGGAAGGGCAGTACAGAATGGACACTATATTAATGTCTAACGTGGACGATTTCCATCTGGCTTTTATCTTGCCTCAAGGCAAGTTGATTACTTGTGTTTTATTCACTAATGACGTTTCACTATCAAAACAGAATTTGATGATAAACATAAAACGTTACCGTTCGTTGGCCACTCTTACGAAACCAGGTCTGAGGGATATTGTAATTACCACGTGGTTTCCAGGATCGTTGTCTATTGCACAGTGTTAACTGCTCTATTACGTGTCCGACTAACAGGCTGGCCATTAAATAGTAGCTTCCGGTAGACACTTCCTGACGCTTGCTCTGTAAGGAAACAGTGAAAATGGAACGAATTTGGCGAGGCTAGATAATGATGTCAATTTCCTGCTGATGTACTGACTGGAGTGTACAACACCTGCCAGAACAAGGTGATTCCTACTCTACTAGGTCGCTATGCGGTAAACAGTCTCGTCATCCGTTGACAATGGCGTCAATGCCTTCTCAAGAGGTCTAATATGGGAATGATACAACCGTGCTCTCGGGTACTACTTGCACGCGCTCACACTGATGTCTCCCTTACTTGTGAAAATATTGATTACATAGAACTGAAGTGAAACAGGGAGGTGTAAGCTATCAAGAGTCTCGATTTGGAGACCACAGTGATCATGAAACTGATGCTTCTTCCGGAGGCGATACCCCTTCCTCAGACCCAGTTAGTCACTTTGTGTATACATTTTCTACTAAATAATGTCTTCATGTGAAGTCTTCAGGAAACTTGGTAATTATCTCTTCAAAAGTTACCCAATTATCATCACTATACGGCGGTCCAGTACTAATGTCCAAATTTATATTGATTTCATAGCCTGACTATAATGGAATAAACAAGTGATGAAGAACAGAATCGTGCTCAATGATGTAGAACAATTGACTGACCATATGTGCGCTCAAGCATGACTGTTATAAATTGACGAAATTATTCTGACATCACATAGTGTAGATTAACTTTTATAACATGTTTTGACACGTCTAATTTAGTTTTCAAAATGCAAAGATATGAAACTTAATTCCAATTTGCTGAAGCTAAGAAAGACTTGAACCAACTCCGACTGCAAGTTAAACTAATATCACGTGATGTGTAACAAGTAGACGAAACTGTATGCAATTACGTCCAAATGGCAAAGCACTTGTCCAATCGAATACCATCGTTCAGTCTTTATTTTTTTTAATGAACTAAATTTGACCACCGAAAATCACCACTTAAAGTTACATCCGGGTCGAGGGTGTTTTACCTTCGGAGCTACCAGCAGGGCGTACACGTATTTGATCACGGCGTTGGCTATTGAGATGCACATAAGTTATTTTAGATTTGGGAACATTCTCCTTAAAACCGCTACCAAACGAAGACGAGCTGTAGGTGTTTCGTTTAATTACAAATTAACATGATGTTTGATTCAATTTCCTAAAATAGTTTCCATACCAAAAAAACATTCATGTGTTCAATAAGCTTGAAAACAAACATGCTTTGTGTTTTACAAGTCAGTGTCAGCATGTCTTTTTCTGTACCCTGATTGTCTTCGACGAGAAAGGAAACACTTATCCAATGATACTTGCCGTGACAACCAGAGATTATACCGGAAACACTCAGATTAAAAGTCTGTGTCCGCATAATCTCATCCTGATTTCTACTCCGTCTGGTGTCACGAATTGCACAGGAGTCGGTTTCAACAGGTTGTAGCTGCGCCACAATTCGTATTAGCTTACAGATGCCTCATGCTTTGCTCAGAACCGGTGTTATTCATTGTCGGAAGTTATTATTGACAGATATGTGGTGCCGGAGATCACTTGCGGCAACTAGATAGTCAATGTGTTGACTGATAACTAGTCCTTTACGGTACAGATAAGCGACCATAAACAACTGAACGGCCACAGCATGTTTATGTCAGCAGAATTTGGCTAAGAATGCATCTGTAATTAGGTCCGAGTATATTTAGAGAAAAACCAACAAATTCATTGTCGGCCAATGACAGAGAATCTGTGTATCCATATGAAACTTTAAGATATGTATTAAGGTTAGTGAACTGTCGATGGGGTTTGCAATGTACTGTATACGCTAATAATCACTATCTCAGCAAGATATACATGAAAAGTCTATTCATGGGATCATATCCATGATATATTTCAACATTGAGTTTATGTCCAAAGTTCGAAGCTCTGTTTTTTAAGGGTTTTTTATGTACTGGATTATGTTTCCTTGAAAAGCATCGGCCTTTAAAGAACGTTAACTGTCACAGGCGCAAATTCGACATTTTGCTCTGGCTTTTGAATGCAACTCACTTGTTTTACTTTGAATGAAATATGTTCATTGTAACAAATGAATTTCTGTATTGCGGTTTCACGTACAGTAATACACTGTCTGGATAGGACTGTTTGGAAAAATAGTTTTCAAATCAAATCCACTTAGCAGACCTTCTGTCATTTGTAAACCAATGGTAGACTCGATTAACAACAACAACAAACTATGAAGATTGAAACTGTATTCAAATCAACCGTGGTTAAGCATCTGAAGCAGCCCCTAACTAAATGATACAAACGATAATGGTCCCACGATGAAAACGAGAGTCTGTCTTCAACCTGAGCTGCCTGTTTTTGGCGCTCGTAGGTTAAACCTCACAATTACCATCACTTTCAGACCAGGTACCCAATTTTACAGCTGTATGGACTGGGACAAGTAGAGTTAAGTACCTTGTCCAAGGGTACAACACGGGGCGCCCCTAGCTAGGATCGAATCCGCGACCTAACCAACGTCGCATCACGAGTGCGACGCCTGTTGCTCAAGGCCACCGCGCCATCTTCCTTTAAATAACCTTGGCCCTTGGCAACGATGGCCAAGGACTGTGCAATACTGGTTGATCTGGAACTGACAGAGTGCATTGTTTCGTGATGAACGCATATACTATATGGTTAAGATTGATGATCGAGCTGAAGTCTTTAATTGCAGAGATGGACGACTAGCGCCAGACGGTTTGTAGGGTGCGATGATATGGGTGACGTTGAGGTTGCTTGATGACATAAGACGAACTTTGCAGAGACAAGCTGACAACATGATCCCATACTTGAGAAGCTCAAAACGTTTCAATCACATCTTGGTTAAGTAGGCTATACGTTTTCAAAAAAGGAAACTTGACATAGGTATTAAGTGTTTAATGTCAGACTCAGTATACTTGATAAACACATGACAGTGTGACCAAAGTCACAGTCACAGGAGCACTGGGCAGATGTAAGATTCAATATCGCTGGTAAAGTGACTGAATGGTACACAGACATGGTAACGACAGAGGGGTAGACCAAATGTCAATATCTACTGTGGCCACTACAAGAATCGATCATAGTTCATGTTAATCATTTGTTTTCCTGGCATACACGTGCAATAAGTGGTCGGGCGTTGTCGGTGTCGTTCCTCGTTGGCATTAATGTGTTGAACATCATGTCATTGCAGGATCTCGTCTCCCGTCAGTGTACCCGCAACATGCACACGAGTCGTCCTGCTCACATTGTGAGGCTACCACAAGCACACCAACCAATCTGCTGCACACAGTTTGGGGCGTAACGTCCATTCCGACCTCTGTAAACACGTGTACGTCCATCAGCTCGTGTGAGGAGAAAACGGGACTCAGGTTTGTGAGTGAGGGTGTGTGTGTGCATGTGTGTGTGTTTGCTGGCACCACTGAAGACGTTCAGCAAAATGACGTTGTGTCAAAACGTTATGTTGCACTGGCCTTCGAGCGAAAATCCCAGCTCCTCGCAGCAGGACAGTTTGGTCTGTGATGCGCCGTAGCCCAGAGATTTCCCAGTCAAGACGTGACTTCCTGTAGACATCGCAGTGAGATCACAACTTGCTCACAGTATGACCTCACACCAGTTAGCTCACGGTTAGCTCACGGTTGTGGCCTCACACATGTGATGTCACAGTGAGCTCTCAAAGAGCTCACAGTATGATGTATGAGGTCACACTGTGACCTCACTGTGAGGTTACAAAATGACCCCACTGTGACATCACACCGTGAGCTCTTGTGATGTCACAGTGAGCTCACTGTGATGTCACATTCTTGACTGGGTTGTGTCCTAATAGATGTTGGTCGCGTCCATGTACATGTATGTGTCACAACCGGATGTAAAGATCTTGTTTACCCTAGGTCGTCCTCACCTTGCCCTGTCACGAACACTTCCCGTGTTGTTGTACTGTATTAAAACCGTCTGCCTTGACACACCAACATGCCTTACAACATCCTGCTGTGTTGCTCCTGCTTCGAAACGGCCAATAGCGTTATTGCGTTGAACATCATTCAATGTTGGCATTGTTCCGTCATCTACACTGTGGTTATGTACAATGACTGGATCACCGTTGTTGTGGCCACGTGTGCCGCACATACAGTACTAGTGATACATGTGTCCTTCAGAATGTTGTGATTTGGTGATTCATTAACAACGTTACGTTCATGTGCAATGGGGTTGTTGCCTAACGTGTTTGCATAAGCAGACACACACTTACTAAATGATCTTCACACTGGCATCTCCTGCTTACGTGTGTCGAAAATATCCTTGCTTACCAATGTTAAGTTTCTTTTTGTCAAGAGTATATAAGATCAGTACTCTGTCACTCGTCTCAGTGATGCTACTACCACAGTTTTTGGAAAATAACTAAGCTATCAGTATCCTTTATTTACTTATATTTTGATGTCCGTGAGTGCTCGGTTATTCATGAAAAATTCAACCAAATATGCATAAAATTATGTCAGATAAGCGCATTAAATTGCTGAAAGTCGTCAGAGAAGACAACATGGAAACGCTGGTCTGCCTCACTTGAACATCAACCCTGCATTTCCTCCGTCAGCTCATCATCTTGTGTGTTTGTATTTGGAACTAATAGCAGTATTAAATCGCATACTTCTTTGTGGCTGAAATCTTTAATTCCTTCAGAGGGCGTGGAAAACGAGTCTTTGGATTCTTTCTGAACTTAATGGCGGTGTTACCTTCAAGCTTTTAGCACTTTGCCTCACGAGTAACTTTTTTTCTTTTACTAGATGTCCAATTTTCTACTCAAAATCCTTTTCATGTCTTAAAATGTATTCTGATGTTCTCAACCAACTTTTTTTAAAAGACCCACCATGTGTACAGCTCCTTTCAAACAAAACAAGCCCGGTTTCCACCGAATCACACACATAACCCAGCCGACTGGCAGAGCTTCAGTTCTCAGCAGTTAGACCGCATACAGTAGTCAAGCAAGAGCTCACGTTGTATTTTAGTTTCCTTTCTGTTGCAGCAGGATTTCGATAGTCTATCGCTGTCATAAGTTCACAAGACTTAGTGTTGATAGTGGCACTATCTTTAGAGATAGTATTGATTTGCAGTGTAAGGCCGTTCATAGGGTACATATTGTTTTAAGGTTATAATGTGTAAATTAGTACGGAGAAAGGTCTGAATGTATTGATGATCAGTGCTGTAGAACAATGACGCAGCTGCAACATGTCTTCAGAAGAAATCTGACGTTTCCTTTGCAAGAGATTTTACCAATATAACATTATGACACAACCGTGTTATTCGTAATGTAGTTGTAGAAAGCGATATATCATGTGATGGCAGAAAAACACTTTACATAGAATAGTGTTTTAATAGCATCTACGAATGAGTGGAAAGAAGTTCAAAATATATCTCTACACCTGTAAACATTCCCTGGTGATCGATGTGGTTACATTCAAAAGACAAGATGTATGCAAACTTACTTGTGTATTTAGCATCACATGTCCGTCCTATTCCGTTACTCTGTCGGGTTTAGCCCCGTCTAGGATTCCATTCGAGCCTTAAACATCACCTGTGAAGACCCCTCAGCCACCTAGATGTCGCTAACAACGAAGTTAACTTAGTGTTCCACATAGCAGACAAAATATAATAACTTTCGTAAACTGTAACTTGATAGTTCAATGTAAAAGATATCTGATGCCGGTAAAGCGCAAGACATAGTAGTTTAATAGCCTTTATGAGTACGCAAGACATAATAGTTTAATAGCGTTTATGAGTACGTCAGGAGAAGTCCAAAATATATGTTTACATCTGTGTTCACATTGCGTTGTGATCGATGCAACCTCATCGCAGAGGTTATGGCGTGATTGCATTCATAGATGAAAGTTGTGTGGCTTCAGTCTGACTTACGAGAAAGGCGAAGGTTACACACCAGTAATGGAATATGAAGTGGGTCCTTTCTTCATCGTGTATCTGTTACATCTGTTGACGTCAAATAAGAGTTGTTTATTACAACTTAAACGTTGGATGCTTATTCCCGAACACCACATATGGTTAGTGCATTCTATGTTGAATAAATAACATACACTTTATATGCGATATTACAAATGAAGGGGTGAATACAAAAAGGGTACATGTAACATTTTTTTCATTTTCGAGTACATGGTGGAAAATATGCTTTGTGAGCTTGGGTTTTGATGTTTGGGCAATTTATGTCATAGGACT
>JAUELE010257071.1:0-19053 GCA_031471655.1 Diodora aspera | reverse complement strand
TTAAATTTCTTTACTGTTGTTGGGCTGGAAAAATCCCCCTTATCACCTTAGTTAACTTAGGAAAATGGTTAAATGCTTTATTTTAGTTTATTTCATTATTTTTAAAATTTTGTTGAAAAAAATAATAATAATGAATTAGGATGTACCTAGGTTTTAGCAGTTAACTGGGTATGTCTGAGAAAAGTTGCCAGTGGAGCATGAGTACGATTTATTTGGTGGGTTGAGTAGATTGTGTACATAGATTGTTATTCTGTATACGGCCACAGGCCCATAATACATGAATTACATTGGAGTATGTCTTAATTTATATATTTGAGTGAGATATACAGCAATAGTATGTTCGTAACGCACAAGTGACAGCGGGGCTTTAACGTGGGACTTTAAATGTGCTTTTTTCCGTTCTACCTGTTGTGCTTGATTTCAATGCATAATTTCCTCTTCTTGTGACAGATTATTCAGATTATTATAACGTCTCTATGTAAATTAACCTTTTTTTTTTTATTTCACTGCAATATCAAAACAGTTCAAATCAACCTGTGTGTGCTTATTTAACGGTATCCGGCAGTGTCACCTAATCCCCCAAATAGCATCCGAGAGGGAAGTAAGTGAAGCGTAACAATTCTCGTGATGGCCAATTTACATAGTTACTACTTTTTTTAAAATGTGGCGCTCGTGGCCCGTAACCGTCGAGACAGTGGTGATGTGGTTCAAAGAAATTTCAACCGACATCACAGTATTGTCCTATATGTAGGGCCGACGTCGACCCGATGTCGACACAACATCAGCAAATGCTGTCGATGTGCCGACTTCTAACCGATGTCGGCACTACATTCCGATATTCCGCCTGCAGCCAGGGTGTGCTGGCTGGGTATAGATTCGGTTTTTAAGTAATAAATTCACTTGCCCATTGTCAAAAATATATTTTTTAACAATAACATCGCGAAGATCTATCCAATGCATGGTTAAAATAACTCTTTGTTAAATTAAAATAGCGGTTTGAATTAATTTAGTACAAATTCAAGTGGCAAACGGGATTTTTCAGATGAGTGATAAACACACACATTTTGGTGCTTGTATCCACTTTTGAAAGAGCATTAGTTACAGTCATCTGACTGTGTTCATATATAGTCTACAAATAGTCAAAAATATTCTCTGAAGTAAGATTTTAATCAAATACTTCTATTTTTCATGAAAATAAAACAATATAATTATATTTGTAATCAAATAAATAAAATCCCAGAGAGTCTGCTCACTTCACCTGAAGTCGCAGCTATCGATCTAGACTGGGAAAATATCTAGACTGCAGGTCCATGCTTGTCTCTATCTATAGTATGATAATAAACTTCAAGGTCTGGATGACACCCTCTATATAGCTGGGCCTAAGCTACAAATATGCTACTGGCATAACTCGGGAGGGTATTATTTTGAAAATGCTTGACAGATCTAGTATCTTGAAAATTCAAGATATTAACTTGTGCAAAAAGGCTGAACAAAATTGGTGGCCTTAAAATATGGATTTCCGCAACATTCCTGACGCGCCCGTATTCCACAAGTTGTGTGTGGTCTATTTTTAGAACTACCAGGTCATTTGTGCTATTCGACCAATCAAAACAGGGCCGTGTTTCCGCCGTTGTGTTGGGAGTTATCCATGGCTGTCTGTGTGAACGAAATAGACTGCCACGATGACGAGTAACAAAATTGGTGTAAACCTTCGTGTTTCTGGGAACTCCAGTCAGGGTGGCAGACGTTATATGGAAGATACGCATGCAACTAGATTCATTAGACAGGATGGAAAGGACTATGAGTTTGCTTATTTCGGTATTTTCGATGGACATGGGGGTCCTGAAGCTTCAAGGTTTGCTCGAGACAATTTATTGGAAGAAATTACAAAATATGATGCATTCTGGAGTGAAAATGATGATGATATCATGTGGGCTATTCATAGTGGTTTTCTAGACACACATCAAGCAATGTGGAGAGAGGTTGGTAAGTACTTTCGGGTGTGTAATGAGACTGACGTTCGGTGTAGTCCTGGAGGGAACGGTTGAAAATCTTGCTTTAGTTTGGGCTTGACAATATTCATTCGGCTTCGTTTTCACCAAAACGTAAACACTTGCTATAAGGTGCACACTATAAGAGCAACAAGACAAGATTTGTATCGTTAGTGAACTATTCACAAAGCCAAACGTGACAAACGAAAATGTATGTTTTGAAATCGGAAGTCTGGTTTGAAATGAGAATATCGCGCGCTATTATCGTAAGTAGTCGGGAAGAGCAATACGTTTCTCGATGGATGTGATTGTATTTGTACATTAAATAGAAGTCAAAATTCGTTAACCTATGATAGATTATTTGTTGATACGGATAAAGCAGATTATTTGTTTCTGTCGTCCAAAAACCCGTACGAAGAAGCGAGTATTTTAAGTGTACTCCGCGAAGCCGCTTGAAGGTCAAGGTCGTACTGTAGCTGTAGCGCAGTCGGAGTAAATGAACGAATTTGCCAGTTTGTTGTGCAAATTAGTTTTGCATCACCCCCTTACCAGTTTGAAACAAGTTACAATTCAATCACTTTTTGAAAACTGAAATTAGTTCAGGAACCAGTCCAGCTAGATCTATCCCACAGACTCTGTTGGCCCCTTTAGATGGGTTGGAGAGCTTGATCTAAAACCTTGACAGTGACACAGCAAAACGGTGACATGACAAAATCGACAAGAATGGTGACAAAACAGGTGACCAGTACCTACCGCTGAAACCATTTTGGATGCCGTACTGTCGATTTTGATACAATAACCATCTCTGACTGTATGGCAGACCCCGCATGTTCAAAAAATATCTTGGGATCAGGATTTAAGGTCAGAAACTCTGACTAGGGTGGTACCTGGAATCCCGCTATCTGGGGGTGGGGGAATCCCCAACAAGGAGGGCTAAAGACGATCTTTTACTGAGCCAAATACACAAATAACATAATAAAATACATGTCCACCACGAATTGATCAAACGTTCACGTGCTGGCACTGTTTTAGTATTTATCATATTTGGGCTGTATCAGTCCGTGGTGGAGTTTCTGGTGTCCCCAATTTGTCTCTAACTAAAATACTTATGGTCTTACACAAGGGAAATAACTCCCATGAAACAGAAATACACAGAACAACATTGATGAAAGATATTTTAAGCTATATGCAGTACATATTCAAACATTCCAGTCAATACAGGCATTTAAGTATGTTCATTACTAAGATCTACCGGTATCGCAATAACAGTTGTCCCTAATAGCAATACTATCCCGATAGTGTTTTCCCAAATAGTGAGTGATGTGGGGTTTTACTTGGTTTTCGGCAATCTTTGAGCCACAGTTTCACCAACATCACATCGGTGTCGGGGCTGCTATCTCTCCAGGCTGAAAGAGAGGTGCCCGGGCAGGACTCGAACCACTACCGCCAAGGCTGCCACATTGCTGGGCCGACGTGCTAACCACTGCGCCATCCTGTGCCCCTTTCCCAAATAGTATTGAAAATAGTAGA
The DNA here is from genome assembly GCA_031471655.1 of Diodora aspera. NCBI lineage: Eukaryota > Metazoa > Mollusca > Gastropoda > Lepetellida > Fissurellidae > Diodora > Diodora aspera. The sequence continues at coordinate 15,532 of JAUELE010257071.1, read as the reverse complement.
AATTAACCCAAATGGTGACCCCTAGTGTATATGACTTGTCAAAATAACCTAAGCCAAATTGGTTCAAAATTGGACGTTACTGAACATAAAAGTTGAAAAAACTAGTAATTATTCAAATTTTGGTCTGGATTATCCCAGTCCTGTGGTCCTGTGGACCCAATACATGCCTAAATGTTGAGATCACTGTTTGCAGATAAATGGCCCAAGACCTGGAGCGGCTTGCCCAGCACGGCTGGAACTACTGCAAGTGTGGCAATTATCAAGAACAGCAAACTTTACATTGGACACGTTGGCGATTCTGGGATTGTGCTCGGCTTTCAAACAGGAATTCCAGATTCTCCCTACATGGAGGCACGGTGCCTTACAAAGGTGAGCAAAACTTCAAATTTAAGACCTTTCCAAAATATTCTTGATGGATTGTTCAATCTTGGATATTTATCCAAGGATGTGCCCAGTCATTCTGGTTGTGCTTGCAACCGAAATCTTGTGGTACAGTAAATGTGTAAAATCAGTCGTTTTGTAAATTGACTAACTCATGACCCCGTAGGGCTTCCGGGGAGTTACGTGGTGTCACTTAGATAGAATAGGGCCTCAATTACCCAATGCTTGTTGTACGAGGCGACATCCTTTCTATCGATCCCTTTTATGAACTGTCTGAACTATCTTTTCGCACATCACGTTGCGTTATGGCTGAAATATTGCCCTTGCAACGTAAAACATCATTTTAACTCAAACTCAATGACTTACTCAGGCACTTTGTAAATTGCCTGAAGCTTTCTGTCATTTTACAAATTCACTGAAATATGACTTATGAGCCTATTTATTTGATGTAAGAAACTAGTTGCTGACCGTATCCTGAGTGTTGCACTTTCTGCCTCTGTGACCAGTTTTCAACTTTATGCAGTTGGACGCAGGTGACATAGGTGCTCTTACGACTGCTAGCAACTGTATCTGGACAGTTACATCTGATCACCGTCATCTCCAAGCTGTCAGTTCCAGCTAGTTCCCGTCGGTTCCTTTGCATCGTAGTCAACATAACCTAGGTTTTTCAGTCCACTGATCCTATGTTTTATTACTAATTATCCTATTGTTGATTGCTTGCTTGTTAGGAGCACAAACCTGATTCTCCTGAAGAGAAGTCCCGTATAGAAGAAAGTGGAGGGACGGTGGTGGCCAAGTCTGGTGTGCAGAGAGTTGTATGGAGTCGACCAAAGGTACATCATAAAGGACCAATCAGGAGGAGCACACAGATAGATAAAATCCCCTTCCTGGCGGTGGCCCGGTCCCTAGGTAAGTGTGTTTCAAAATGTCTTTTAGTATGCATTCCAGAACAAGACTCATCCGAGTGTACCAAGTTGGTGACTTGACATATGCGGCTGTTCTGGAGAAGGCAACCACATGGCTCCAAAATGCAAGTGAATTTTCGATTCGGCAACAATACAGTGGAATCTGTCTAAACCGGATCTGCCTAATCCGGATTTCGGTCGAAACCAGACTTTTTCTCTGGTCCCTAGAATTCCTTCGTAAATTATCATTGCCTATAAAGCCAACCACATTCTAAACCGGACTCGTTACATTCCGGACTTCGGACTAAAACAATGAACCGACTTCTAATTAACAACGGTAATTCCGTTGTCTAATCCGGAACGAACATCTTGTCAATCAAAACACAAATCCTGGTATGACTAAAACATTGTCCACACTGTAAACGAGTTGGATTGGTCTTCAGTGAAACAACAATTAGCATTTATCCCGAATAGATAAACTTTGATCTATCTCAAAAGCAGATTAATTGTGTTAATCAACGTAGACAACAAAAAGGCAGAGTGTGTTGTGAGAGTGCCAGTGTGAACGGTGACGTGATTGACAAGTTTAAGCTCCGCCTACCGGACATTACTGCAGAATATGAACCATGTGATATTTTTAATTTCATCGAAACAACTATTTTCTTTTGTGCAATATCGGACAAAATGTAAATAGACACGACAGATTGCTGTTTGGGAAGTAACGATATCGAACGAACCGCCAAATATAACGGTTCGCCATAATTGAGAAAGAGACCGAACAAGTCAACCCGCTACCTAACATCGAAGCAGTTCCCGAAGACACAATTCTTACACAAAACCTCCAATAAAAACCAAACAAGGTCTGTTAACAGATTTCTTTCAATAAACAATCTTTGTTGTTGTGGGAAAGAAAATTGAAGAACTTATTCTTGCATCGTAGTTTGAACTATGTTTAGCTTCTGGGCAGATCGTTGGTAAATTTGTTTAATCCGGACTTTTTTCCCGGTGCCAAATGAGGTCCGGTTTAGCCAGATTCTACTGTACTACTACTGATAATACCACTTGATTGTCCAAGTGTGCATGGAAATGTGTTACACCCTTATGGGTGGTTGTTGCCGCCATTGTGCAGCACTGATACCCATTTTCAGTTGGGCCGGTAAAATACCTTGCCCAAGGGTACAGTGTGGTGCTGACTTGGACTAAACACCCCAAAACTAAAAATACCCTGTAAAGGGGTGTGAGATGGTGCAGTGGTTAGCGGGTCGGCCCAGCAATCTGCCAGCCCCGGCGGTTGTGATTCGAGTCCCGCCCGGGCACCTCTCTTTCAGCCCGGAGAGACAGGAGCCCCGACACCGACGTGATGTTGGTGACACCGTGGTGATGTGGCTGAAAGATTGCCGAAAACCACGTAAACCCCCAAAACACTCACTCACTTTGCTGTTCCTGAGTTCAAATTATACTTGATTGGTTTGTCAGTATTATATACGTTCAGCACAGAAACCATTACTCTAGTGCTTGGATCTCCACACTAGGGCCATGTCCAGCCAACGTCCGGTCCACCACCGGCCCGCAGCAACTGTTTTCATAAGACAATTATAACCATTATTTCCCATTTCTCAGTATAAGCATGGCATTATTTCTGTGATTACAAAAAAGAGCCAATACAAACGTTCTTTTTGTAAAAAAAAAATTTTTCTTTAGCCCTCGAAAACACGTGACATACACGATGTGGAAATGTGTGAAGAAACGTTTGGATTCCATTGCTGCAGTGAAATAGATTAAAGATTGCTAACAGTCACGTGAACAGCAGTATCAAACATTCTTGACATTATACCAAAAGCATAGAGCATTCCGAGGCTATGCAGAATCTTAATTACGTTCGAAGGGCAATCAATAACATATGTTTTTGAATAAATTGAGTGTGTTTGGACTGAAGGTTGTCAGATCCAATATGATCACCAACATAAATATAATAATTATTCAACAGAAAGGCTTGTGTATGCTATTTTTGACTGACAATCTTAAATATAAGTAAATATTGAAATATTGATTGTGCTTACTGTAAGTAAATGTTGTTGAACATAATATATTGACCGAGCACGCGAGAATTGACAACCGTTTTGTGAGAGCAAATATTGACGGAGTATTGTATGACAAATAAATCAATGCTGCTTAAATATCTTGTCTTCCACAAGCACACTTTAATTACCGTATGTTGATCATATATCATTGCATATTGTATCTGTTTGAATTATAGCTCCGACAGCGTTTAATAGAGTAATGTGTTTTAACACTTAAAATGCTGAAGCTGGTTACAAATTGGAATTGGAGTACTTAAACGTAAAGGGCTTATTGCAGTCTCATATCAATCAGTTCTGATCTCTCTCTCTCTCTCTATCTCTCTCTCTCTCTCTCTCTCTCTCTCTCTCTCTCTCTCTGTTGTCCTCCTCTTTTCCTGTTTGCCTCTCTCTCTTTCGATCTCTCTCTGTCTATCTCTCTCTCTCAATCATAATTATAAAGAGCATGATGCTTTTTTGTATTTTGACACCGGTCATGTTATTAAGTTACTGCTTCCGATAAAACCGAATTCAAAGTAAGGGTCAGTAGGTCGGCTGTTCTTTTATTTTTAGTTGATATTTTCAATGAATAAACTATGAACTAGAGTTGTAATAGAATGAATTGCTAATGAGTGCCTATTTCGCCACCATGTTTAAGAACGTTGTATGAAAGAAAGGCGCTTACCTTCTTACTAAAATTCTACCAATAAGTTCAGTGTATTGTTAATTGTCCATGGTAACAATATTAATAAGAAGATAATTCGGACTTTTGTTTTGAGTTGTTTGATATTTTACAAGACTTAAGTAATGCTGTCTTATATAATGAATGTTACAGTTAAAACGTCAAACTATGAGAAGCATAAAGATTAGAATTAAAAAGAAATTATATGATTAATTTGTATTTGAGGTTTTTGTTCGTTGGGGCTTTGTACTAAGGGTTTTTGTCCCAAGGAGCTTTTGTTCAAGAGGTTTTGTCCTAGGGGGCTTTTGTCCCAGGGGGGCTTTTGCAGTTTAAATATTGACAGACAACCCCAACTCTTGATACATTAGTTTTATCAGAAGATATTCAGCACATGCATTATGAAACCCGACATGCAATGTTCTAACAATTTTTGGTATCGGCTATGGCAAATACTATTTCTGAATATCTGGACAGTTTCAAGCTTGCCACGTAATACTTAAACAGACGAATGTTTCGAAGACAATACCAGCTTGGTATGTGTTCAAATTTGGCTGGTAGTAATTTTAAAGGTAATCTTATTTTCAAATGAGAACTTGTCATTCTAAAACTGTTTAAACAAGTGGATGGCAAAATTTGTTATTCTGGGTGAGTGAAACTGTATTAATGTTTACCGTAATTGTGAGGTGTAAGTTGCATTACAGTCAATATTTAGATAGTGGTCGACACGCAACCAAACTAAATACACATGTGATTGCCAATTGATTGGTCTTGGACTTCACTATGCAGGTTTTATGAGATAGAAAGGAACTATTTAGTCTGATATAAAATATGTAATAAGTTCGAGCTTTGTGTCTGTCTGTCTGTCTGTCTGTCGTTTTGTTTTGTTTCTGTTTCGTCTATTTGTTTGTAATGTGTTATACATGTAATATTGTATTGACTTTTGACCGGGGAGGATTGTTTGTGTTTTAATGGCAAATCTTTTGGGAGGTGGGTCGCCCCCATAAAGATGAGAAGCACCTAAAATATATACAAATTGGAGAAAATTAATTCAGTTGACTTTTGTGATATGTTGCTACATTTGATGGCTTTAAAAATGTTTACTGTTTGCCAAGATTCTGTGTTTCTAGCATAAAGCAATGCACCTACAATTAACTATAGAAAGTATGCATGCATATGTTTGAACAGTCTGCCGTTTGATTTGTAAGCATAAGTAATATTGAACTCAACATGACGGACTTTTATCAGCGCATTACCTACAACGAGCCAAATTGACAAAGTTATATACTGCTTCCAAATACTATAATCTTAACTTTGGAGTACTTTATTCCATATCATGCACGTGTTGGGAGATGCTGCATTTTCATCAAAAGTAGAATGGTTAGGCAACTGGATAGACGTTTCGATATCCGCCTACCATAATTGATTAGATACAAATGATTACAGACAACGACTGTTTGCATCATGTTCCGTGGCACGATGGAACACAAAAATACCAATGTGAGCACAAATGAGGGTTTGAGACGTGTAGCGCCGAGCAGCACGAGGAGTCTAAAATGCCAGGCGGACGTGCTTCCAGTGCCAGAATCACACACATCCTTCTTGAGCCAAAGAAGGGAATCTGGCTACTTGACCTAAAGCGAAGCATCGGCATCTTCTGACAGAGCAAATACGTCTCCGGTGTTGCGTGGTACACTTGTATAGGCAGCGAGGAGGCAGAGAGAGAGGTATGGCGATCGATAATTTGTCTATTTGCCTAGCGTTTAGTTGCTGCATTCAAATAGGGGGTAGGGGAAGAAAATAACCAGCGTTGCGCCATGTTGTGTCTACACGGTTACTGGGTTTGTTCATAATTACACGGTTCATGTCTTGCTCACACATTGTTGCGTCTTTAAACATGCGAAGACGATTGACTTACAGGACTTGCAGAAATCGAAATACTGGAGCAAAAAGTGGCAGTACCATTGAACCTTGAACCCAAATCAAATCAAACTGGTGCTGGCTCATTTCTCCTGGGCTGATAAAAACTCGGCTCGAGTTTGTGTGTTTCATTTCGTTGTAATGTGTTTTATTGACTACTAAATCGTTTGCGTAACGGAACAGGTTTTGTATTCTTACCACGAATTTCCATAATTATAATGGACAGAGATGTAACTTTTAGGTTTATCAATAAACTAGATGGTCATAGTTAACTTCATGCATCATTAAGAACTGAAACCTCAATGAGACAACTATAAATTGACCAATAAAGGTTTTTTAATTTGCTCTTGAGAGGTTTCGGCTTTACAAAAGGTAAAAACCCATGGACATGGTAAATCTTCGGGTACTTCTGAGCTAAAATACAATTTTGTATAGGCGAATCCAATGGGGGTCGCAGGGGATGAGTGCCCACTACTCTTTCAGTTGAGTTTTGATCGTGTTATGCAAAACTGCAGTAACTGGGGATCCCTGTGTTACGTGTTTCCTTTTTTCCAAAATCACACGTCTGCACTCTCTCGTCCAAACTCTTGGATCCGCATATGCTTTGAAATAACCCAATATCACATCGAGCATAGCTGCAATGTTCTTATAAAACGTATAGACATACACATGTACAAGGTATACCAAAACTCTGTTACTTAGCAGTTCAAGTCAAACCTGAACTTCCCATTCAATCTGATTGACCTTTTGAATTAAAGTAAGTTGTTAATTACATATATACATGTATTTCCAATGGATGCTTATATACTGCAAGGCTAAAAAAAATGCTCACCCTTTTGGATTGCTAACAAAGAAAACAAAATGTGAATGATGATAAGTTAAAGCGACCATGGACGATATTTGAGGATAATTACCTTGAAAGTGTTTTGGCGAACATTTGCAATTTTGTTTTGCTTTGTCCTGCTTTTTAAAATGTGTTTTCCAGCAATGTTCAAGTGTGTATTTTCTTTTGCCCGCCAGTTTACACCCTATATTTTAAGTCCACGTTGTCTCTGTGTATAAGAAATTATGTATTTGGTTGTTATCTTTCACAATTTAAAACTGCTGTAAGGCTTATTTTTGGTAATGTTTCATGAATATTCCTTCTTCAATAAGCTTAGGTGGCATTGTTTGACACAAATTAGTAAGAAGCGATTCTTGTAAATGATATATTTTTGATGTTATTGCTTAGCTTGATTACTCCCCTGTTTTCAAACTTCAAGATGAATATTTTGTCTTTCAAATGTGAAACAAAAGTGACTCACATGGGAGCTCCAGTCACATTATGATGTGTCAAAATACAGTTATCGTAAGGAATGTCTCCCAAATAAGGTATTACTTTGTATTACATTGTTTGTCTTCAAAACGCAGCTTAAATTCTAACTTGAATAATGCCAGAAGGAAAATATAATAATATAAGGAGCAACCATTTGATTTTTAGCTGGTGTGGAAGATTTTCAAAATAAATATTTTGCACAACATTTTGGAGGAAATAAATAGATTGTATGAGTCAAAAGTAAAAACTAAATTGTTTGCATTTTATAACTATGAAATCAATTTATTATGAAAGCATTTAAATTGTGCCTAATCTACCCGGTTTAACTACATTTAATATTCCTGTAAGTATGTTAAAGATCAAATCACCCTAAATAAAAGCTACTTTTAAAATAAACAGTTTAACAGCAATTATCTCAGAAACAAAAGTGACTTTATCATACGATAAACGATAGTTTGCAAGAGAAAATATCTCCCCCCCCCCTTTCCCCGTTTCCTCCATAAAATCAAATGGTCGCTCCCTAACTAAAATAATCTGTGAGCTTCACCTAACCACACAGTGAGTATATATCGATTGGGGCCCTTGTGGCAAGCACATACATATCACCCGAAAATATCGTTACTATTTTCAAACTATAGATAAACATCTGTACTTGTGCATGAATCAATCGTTTTCACCGGAAAGTGACAGAATTTTTCAACACATCGTGTATAATGTAATAACCATTGATTGAACAGTGTGCACCAATGTTTGAACCAACTTCCAGGATCGATGGGCCAACTCCGGATCCTTAGGGTCCTGAGGGAAATCAGCCAATGGACATTCTGAATTTTACCAACAAGGAGACACTTAAGGATTTCTTTTGTTAAAGGAGGTTATTCACATTACTTGTAATATACATTGAGGGTATTGAAATATATGTATGTGTCAACCTATGGGCACTCTGAACGGTTAAGGGTGTACACATATCTGTTAAACGCTCATGGTGTATTGACACTTGAGTTTATAATAGCCAATGGATCTTTATCATGGAATTTTATCAACAAGGAGACGTTTAAGATACATGTATCTTTTCGTAAAGGGGGATGCTACTAGTGTATTGAAACTTGACTTTATAAACTTGAGTGTATGTCAGGGAATGACAATTCGAAATTCTAACAACAAGTGCATCTATGTCAGGGAATGGGCATTCTGAATTCTAAAAACGAGTGTATGTCAGAGAATGGACATTCTGAATCGTAACAACAAATGTGTGTCAGGGAATGGACATTCTGAATTCTACCAACAAGTGTATGTATGACAGGGAATGGACATTCTGAATTCTAACAATGAGTGTATGTATGTCAGGGAATGGACATTCTGAATTCTAACAACAAGTGTATGTCAGGGAATGGACATTCTGAATTCTAACAACAAGGGTATGTCAGGGAATGGACATTCTGAATTCTAACAACAACTGTATGTCAGGGAATGGGCATTCTGAATTCTAAAAACGAGTGTATGTCAGGGAATGGGTATTCTATATTCTTACAACCAGTGTATGTCAGGGAACTGACGTTCTGAATTCTTACAAAGAGTGTATGTCAGAGAATGGACATTCTGAAGTCTAACAACGCGTGTATGTCAGGGAATGGACATTCTGAATCTAGCAACGCGTGTATGTCAGAGAATAGACATTCTCAATTCTAACGAGTGTATGTCAGGGAATGGACATTCTGAATTCTAACAATGACTGTATGTCAGGGAAAAGACATTCTGAATTCGAACAATAAATTTATATTAGCCAAAGGATATTTTAATGGTACCGACATTAGACATTTAAGGATATCGTTGGTTAAAGAACGTTGTCCACATCATCAATATAATACGGCTAATGTACTGAATTTTAGTTTTTAATCAATCAATGGACATTCAGAGTTTTACAAACAATGATGCACTTAATGATACATTTAGTTAAAGAATGTTGTTCAAAGTATCTGGAAAAAATTGCCTTTGTGTATTGAAGTCCGAGTTTATATCAACCAATGGGCACTGTTTATTTCACCAGAAAGGATCTACTGTTAGGGGTGTATTTGATGTTGCTACTAGTGTTCGTGCATTGAAACTTGAAATTAATTAAACCACAGAACGATGTGAGTTTAACCAACAAGAAGACTTTGCGAAAGTAGATTGTAAAACTGTTCAAGTTGAATTCAAATCAAATAGACATTGTGAGGTGTACCAAGAAGAAGACAATTAAGGATGTACACTGATGTTGATTCTCGAGTTCGAATTCGAGTTCGATTCCAGTAGTGTTCTTTGTGATACTTGATGATCGTACTTGAAGGACCGATTTTATTGTTACCGAACGTCATATAAACTTTGGGAGAAGCTCAAAGCATTGTTCCAAAATATTTCAAGCGTTTTTGTCTAGTTTTGTGTTTTTCTGCAAAAGGCTAGCAAAAGTGTTCTTGGGCGAGATAAGTAAAGGGGTGTAAATTATAAACGTTCTTGTCCAAGATTGTGAAAAGAAAAACAACAACAGACCCCTCCAAAGGGCTAAATTCAGTCCATGCAGTATTTGGTAGATTATCCATTTTTTATATTATTTTTTTTAATATTTCCAAACAACCATTTATTCGACGTACTGGTAAGTTACAAAGCATTAAAGAAAACATGATTATAAGGCAATACTTGACCATCAGTTGAAAGACTGAAACTGATATGTTTTTCAACCTAAATGTACTTTGTTCAGTGGTAATGATTTCCATTGTCAGCAACGACATACGTATGAAATAACCATTATGGAAATCCAATACAAACTATAAAGTGTTATACAAGATCGGATTTCAGTATAGGTATAGTGTAATTAATAGGCGACTCTACGCAGTCACAGATTGAATACTGCTTGGTTTCTATAGCGGGAAGTCACGACAACTGGTAATCAACTGAGGGTCGCGTGATTGGACTGATGTCAATCACGTTGCAAACATACTCCGCTTTATATGTATTGCAATTACTTACATAACGCTTGCCAAATTGAATGTGTTCAAACTTATGGCATCGACCAAACTAGATTTCTTATGAGATGTGTGATTGGCCAAAGATGGGAGTCAAATTGTGGTAACCAGAAAATTTCAGTCATTATATCCGGTACAATCTGTCTTACCTTTGTTTTGCATTTACAAACAAATGTCAATCTAAAAAGATGATTGCACTGTGTTCAATCAGTTCAATGGTCTTTGATTCGTTGATAAAGACCAATCCGAGATGGCTCATACCGTGCAATATTACCCAGCCATCGTCATCACGGAGCTGATAACTTCTGGTGGGTACCCATTTGGAGCTAGATGAACTGATACAAGCTTAGAACAAAGCCACTTGCCCAATGTGACACCACAGTCAGTGAGTCAGTGTAAGGCAGCAAACTCACTGGATTGTAGGTACAGTGTCAGCTGGCACCCATTCTACTTGGATACAGCAGAGACTGTCAAAAATACTCATGCAGTTTCTATGTTCAATTGATATGCTCTGTATATCTTCAATATGACGTATAGATATATTCGTGCATTATGGATGCTTGTTTTAGTATAATGCGTATTTCTTCTGGTATGCACTACTGATTTGGCTTACCAGCTCGTCCAAGAGGGGTAATATTTCAAAAACAAACATGATGGCTGGCAGCAGATAATATGAGTTCCATAAAAATGGAAAATGGTATATGAATCTACATACTCACGTTCTTCGTTGTCGTCGCTACGTTTGTACCCTTAAGAAGGAGTGGCACGCCCGATACGTAAGAGCAAAATCTGTTTCGTTTGCTATATTGACCAATACAACCTGGACGCACGTTATGTGAAGATGCATATAGTTGAGATGTTCCGCAATAAGTTCGTTTTCGTTGGTAGCGCAAATGAAAAAAAAAACGTTTCGCACACAAACGCACGAAAATGCTCAGGGAACAGTTTTTCAATATGGATTTTGGAACCGTGTGTTGAATTGAGGTACTACCTTTATGCCAGAAATGTCACATTATGCTATCTTGAATGACACTTTAATAACAAACTGTAAACTGAGAAATACATTTGTTGTTAAGTCATTTGTCATGCAAGTATTTCACTCTTACTTGAAACACAAGCTCATGTTTGTTGCGACCAATGTCTGTCAAAACGAGGCCCTGACCAACATTAGCTTACGAAATTACGTCACAGTACACACACACTGAGAACGTGTTTGCTTACGTTTGCTTTTACGTGTCTTTGCAAAACCTCTCTAATAACCGATTTCCTACTTATGAAGACACAATCCTTAAACATCTGACGTGTGTTTCGCCTTACGCTGAAAGAGAACGTTTGGTGCGATTCTGTTGCATTCATATTTTTGATATTATCTGTTGGGTTAACTCACAATAAACCTTGCACAAACCCCATGAAGCTCACACTTAGATTTCACAGTATACTAAAGTTCAGACTGTTGTGCAACCGACCGCGTGCACGATTCTTACATGATGGTTTATACATATTCTGCAATCCCTGAAATACATGCCTTTATACATCAAAACTGAAAATTGGTATATTTTTAAAGATCGATTCTATGTTTTGTTTCAACATATTTGTTCAAATAGCACGTAAATGATTATTTATTGTAGAGAACGTGACCTGATGTATTGCCAGGCCAACTAAAACGTGTTTCCTATGCTTGACAACAGCTGGAGGCAATTCCTGCCGTTATACGCTTCTAAATGAAGGTCGTCAGACTGATTTACCCTCGACAAATTCAATTCTGTCAACATGCGTGATGTGAAACGTTGTGCATGTGGCTTATGATGTCCCGAGAGAGTGTATAGGATCCAGCAACTCCAGCGAATAAAATAGTCTCTGTTGATACTGATTTCCTTACAACTAGCTACATCAAAACAGATTACATATATTCTCATTTATAACCAATACTAGTATCCTTCAAATGATTACGAAGAGCATGAAATTAAGCTTTCTCACATTCTGATTTCTGTACAACTGGCTTAGACTAAGATAGATGAACTCCTTTTTTTCATTCAGCCTATGTCAGTACATGTATGAAAGTTTGAAAGAAACATCATTCTTGTTTTCTTAGGTAGTTTCATTATACCTTTCGTATTTATGAAAAGCTGAACTCAATTGCTTTACAATCAGAATGAATATTCGCTTATTTGACACTTATCCTTAAACAATTATTTAAAAACTTGAAAGTAAGCTTTAGTTTTGACTTATTTCAATGCTTAAACTGTTTTCCAAACAACGCGTTTATATTAGGACAAATTATATATTGTCTTACTTATGCCCATTTTGTTATAATTTAGTCTGATTTGAAATCTCTCCACTATGGATTTCATAGATGGTTTAATAAAATATGTCTTGTTTAATATGATGATTTTCTGGCAGGTTAAATATCATCTTGCTACTGTAGAGTCTTATTATAATCACGAACAGCTTAAAATTAGTGTTCGTTATGAATTGCTACGATGGCCCTATAAAACGTCACATTAAGACATGTTGGCCTCTCTCTCTCTCTCTCTCCATCTCTCTCTCTCTCTCTCTCTCTCTCTCTCTCTCTCTCTCTCTCTCTCTGTTGATCTGCAGTTGAAGCTTTTCACGATGCGATACAACTGTAACTTTCAACAATGCCAAAATGTTACAGCAATGATAATATACAGTGTTTGCTAGTGTGTGTTAAGTCACAGCTGGCAGCTAGATGATATCTTTTAGAGAGCTGGTTTTAATCAGAATTGTCCCGACGAGCAACAGTAGTTTATTAATCAATATATCCAAGCAAAAACGCATCACTACACACCGTGACCATAACTCATATCAGTCATGTTCTGAAACATCATGTACATCTCTCTCTCTCTCTCTCTCTCTCTCTCTCTGTGTCCTATTTATGTCCGTCTCTCCTCTTTTCCGTCTCTCTCTCTCTGTCTTTCTCCTTTTTCTGTCTGTCTGTCTCTTACTGTCTGCACTCTCTCTCTCTCTCTCTCTCTCTCTCTCTCTCTCTCTCTCCATCCATCATAATTTTAAGAGCTCGATTCCAATCTCCATATCGATTTCTCAGATGTCTCTTTCACATTACAAGGCACATAAGTCGTAAGACATTAATATACAAAAGATGGCAGAGTTTGTGTAGGGATAATTCCAAAGCGCTGACCAGGTATTAGGATAAATACTTAAGAGTCACCCTAGCTTCATTATGTACCCTGTAGAACCGCCACTGGTGATATACAGAGTTGTTCCCCGAAGCAGATGCACGATACAGAGCCAGTAATTGCGTCTTGTATTGTAACTAACGCTGGAAAACAAGACGACCTTTCACGACCCCAATAAGAGATCTACCGGAAATCAAGAATGCTCGGAGTTCGATAGCCCACAGCAGTGTTTCCTTGGTTACCGACACGCCGCAAGCCAGTGTACGAACGTCCAAAACGGTCTAAATGATGCTGATAAACCTTGAATGTCTTCCCTTCATATCTGATGGTCTTCCGTCCTTCCTTTTGGTTTATGGATTTGTTGCTATACGTCTGCAATATTCTCCCCTCATTCTGTTACTGTCAGGGTGATTTCTCCCGAGACGTAATTCCGACTGCCAACTCCGCTCGCAGGTTAATACGGCTCAGGCAGAGGAGATCAGATTATCTATCATTTACAAGTCAGTGTGGATCTGGACATGGGTATACAACTTCAGATGTATCTACGAAATCTTTCCGAACGAATGTCGCTTAATTTAGCGAAGATCATGAACATCGTATATGTAACTTTACATCGTTTTACGAACTCTTTCTCAATGACCGTCTGATAACTTAACAAAGATCATGAACATCGTACATATAACTTCAGATACGTTTACGAAATCTTTCCGAATGACTATGTCTTTAACTTTACGAAGATCATGAACATCCATTCATAGCTACTCGTATCTTTCCGTTGCCGTTCAGAGGACTCGTATGCCTCTTGTCGCCATTTTGATAAGACCGGTCCCAGTCTAACGCACAGTGCATCCAAGAAGAGAAAAATAGTTTGCGTACTACTTTCAAGGAAAGATAACTCTGAATTGTTGTTAATACGCATCTTCATATTTCACTGTTATAATACTTCCAAACGTGTGCCACGAGTTCGCTCGAAACCACTCGGATTAATCCGTAAAACCTATACGAAATCGGACCCTACCAATTCCGATTGTCATTCGGCCGCCATGCGTAAATTTATCCGCATGTCGGGTCTCGAGGGGCATACGAGTCCTCTAAAAGGTCACGGAAAGAGACGAGTAGCTACGATTTGGACAAGTTCCGAGATCTTATTTACCTTGGAACTGCCGCAGCGAGAACTACATGACGTAGGTCAATGTTTATACAATATTATCAGTTAAAATGGGTTAATTATCACAGACAGTTGATGAATAATACAGCTGAAAGTCATTTGCATATATTTTGCAAACATATTTCTTCAAACATTATATTCGTGAATGAAGTTATCGTTGTCATGGAGGCAGACTTGTTGTGTGTCATATGTAATCCACAGTTACCTCCCCTGCAATGAGTGCTGTCGAATCACGTCAGATAATGTTGATAATACAAGGGCGCATAACTCTCTGAGCTCAGATTAGTGAGCTATGGGTGCAAATAGATCGGTGATGGGCCAAGTCCCCGTTCTACTACCACTAACATGTCTATCGCCATGACAATGATGCCATTATTTACAAATATAATGTTTGAAGAAATATTATCGCCGAATACATGTATGTCCAAGTAGTTGAGTTGCAAATAATTAACTCATTTTAATTGAAGATATTTTATAAACATACATCATGTAGTTCTTGTAGCTTTTTTAGTTGTGGGCGGCGGACTTCCGGGTATAAGGCCTTAAAGGGCAAGTATAATAGAAGTGATCCGATTGGTGCCTCGTCTAGTAGAAGTGATCCGATTGGTCTCCTGAACGAGCCTGTCAGTGGAATGTTGTGGAACTCATGGAGAGTTCCGGTTACTAAAGCCCACCGCACACTGCGAGTAAGTTACTGAGTCAACTGACACGCGTGTCACTTTACTGAGTAACTTCCTCACTATGTGCGGGTAAATTATTGTTAAATTTTCCCTTGCGAGGCAATGCAGCAGTTATCGAACGTGTTTGATATTTTCTGATACGCGTGTCAAAATACTCGCTGTGTGCGGGGACACTGAGCAACTGTTGCAGACATCGTGGCACAGGTGGCCAATGAAAAGGCAGAAAGGCATCACGTGATAAATGGTAGACTAAGATAGATTTATGGGTAC